>JAQMYK010000002.1:24418063-24473663 GCA_030014345.1 Clarias buthupogon
TACATAAATTTATTTCATCAGTGCTGTTGAATTTTTCCCGATTCTGATTGGTCATAAGGTCATTCTGTAACAGCAGCTCAGACTATCATTCCAGTTACAACTTTATATTATATTAAGAGGGTCGTTCAGGTCAAATGGGGACTTTTCTCACTGTGCAGAATAAGAAGTTATAGAGTATAAACTAGCTTTATGTCTCTGCTACTCTAATGTACTCTAATGTATTTATCCCAGTGTTTCACTAGTGCAAGGTAGAAGGTTTTCTCAGTACTCCGGAGCCATCATCGGACTGCCTGCGTCATTTCTAAAATGCTGGGCTCCCACGAACTCCTTTAATGGCCCAAACATGTGTAAGTGGCTTAGAGCGTGGTCAGGACTGTACGGGAGATGTGGCAACAACTAAGTGGTACGGTCAGCAATATGAAGTCGAGCATTGTCCTGCAAAAAGCGAATGCCTTTGGTGATCAAACCAGGCCATTTCTTACATTAAAGGAAATGGACATTTAAGGAATTCCTGGGAGGCCAGCGTGGCTGAAGTAAAACAGGTAATCTGATCATGGCTGTGGCGTCCAGAGACAACTTTATAACTTGATGCTACTCAAGCCTTATTGAAAAGCTGGGATAAGTGCATTAGTGTAGCAGGGGATTATATAGAGACGCAAAGGGAGTTTTTACTCTCAGAACTGTTTTCAAAAGTCAAAAGTCTCAGTTTGACTTGTGTGATGACAAAATTGTTTATGAAAATCCCTGCAGATTTTTTAATAATACTTTAACCACCACATCTGATACTAACATCTGTGCCCTGATCAAACTTTTTTTTTTCTATTCATTCAAATATGTTCTGAAGCTCTTGACCTTTCGTATCTGCATGATTTTATCCGCAGTGCTGCTGCCATATGATTGGCTGATTTGATAACTGCATAAATGTGCAGGTATACAGATGTTCCTCATAAAAGATCTTCGAATAGTGATTAAAATATAAATGAAAAAAAAATGTTCCGCTGTCTACTGGTATCTACTAACCTTTTAGTATAACAAGGATCAGGGTTTAACAACAGGTGCTTGGATTTAGAGGAACCTCGTTTATGTCTTCTTTGGATCTCCGTGTGAGCAGCATTAGCAAACAGACAAACCTGCAGTGAAAAGCTAACAGGTATCCGCTGAGATCCGTGGTGCCCGAGGCATCAGTCTGTGGCACCACTGCTCTCCTGCCACACTTCACACACTCTCAGTGCTCAATCCATCTCCCGCAGGGACAGCCAGCTCTTTCAGAGCAGAGGAACAGAAAGGGAGTGCACAGGAATAATGAACTGCTCCGTCTTTACCGTGCACTGAATGCACGCTAGTCAACTCGCTGTCATTTTTTACACACACAGAAATGTATATGCAGATATTTTGTGGCATATTTCATCTTATCAGCAAGCAACAAAAAAAAAGAAGAAACCTCAGCTCTATGTGCATGGCAAGTGATGCAATAACGTGTTATACTTGTGTACTATTGTCTGGGGCTGCTTTGTGTGCGCTGCATTCAAATATTACTGAATCATCTGCTGCCTTACAGGCTGGGGTTCAGATATTTCAAATTCTGCTCTGCTAAAGGCATGGCTCCCAGTAGAGAACACTTTTGAAACAAACTCTAAGTCCAAAGATTTTGAACAACCTGTATGTATTCGGTTAAACGTCAAACAGCGGGCTTGTTGAATTTATTGGAATTTGAGTAGAACATTTATATATTCCTCTTAAAACCGATTCTAGCAAGTCTTTCATTTATAGACTTAAATGGTTTCCCCTCTAACTCTCCCTCAGTTTAAGCACCATTTAGAGTCCAATTTGGAACTGAGAGCAGCCGGTTAATACATCATTAAATACATAAAACAATTTAGATCTTAGCCTGGACACTTTAATAGCTATCCTGTACCTTTGTGGTTTGTCTGTTGTGCTAATGATCATTGACTCTCGCAGGTCTATATCGATTTTTTATGCCTAGTTAATAAACATGCCAGTGGATACGTGGTGGTTTAGAACACACATAGGTTGATGACACACACAAACCTCTTTTTTGAAATGATCTAGGGACTGAATAACAAAGTGTATGCTGCTGACTATATGGATGCCTGGTTTATAATAAACAGGGGGCCTGGAGCTTATCACAGGGCACAAGGCAAGGTACACTGTGAAAGGGGTGCCAGGGTGCAAACCAGAGTTGGGTAAAAGAACAAGTACATACCTTCAAATTGACTTAAGTATAAAAAGTAATAATCTTATATTAGCTGACAGGATCCTTTAAGTCATTGTACAAGAGTCTTATAACGTAACTGTGGTACAAAAAACGCCCCCATTCTTTATTTCACACACCTGCTACATGATTAAGAATTTCACAGAGGGAAGGCACATCTTGCAATTATCAACAGGGTGAGATATTCAGCGGGTTGACTACAAATTCATATACACCGCTCTGGACATGTAATGCAGAAATGTAGTAGAGCAGAAAGTGTAGATGTATGTTGCAGAAAGTAGTGGAGTAAAAGTAAAAGTATCCACTAATAAAACTATGGAAAGAACAACTACTTGAAATATGTATTTAATTACAGTAACAAATTAAAGTACTTAGTTACCTTCCACCTTTCGTACAAGCGCACATGCACTGTCACACACCCAATCATACACTTCAAGCAGTCTGGAAACCCTACACACACACAGACTAGAGGCAAGATTTGAACCCTAACTTGTACTAACCTCCCACCCTGCTTACTACTAACCTCTGACTCTACAAGCAGGTTTCCAGTTTTTTTTCTCTCTCTCTCTCACAGAGCTATTAAATATTAAATTGTCTATGCAAAATGAATTCCAAATTTCGAGTCTGGCCGGGAATCGAACCCGGAAAAAAGCAACACTTGCTGACTAAAGGGATTGCTCGATTTTGTTCATTAAACTGTCGGGTGATTTATCATTAACTTTGACTTTGCATTTTAAAGCTCAAGGATAGCTCTTTAGATAAATGCTTTTTCTTTCTATTTACCGTTAGTCAGCATAAATCTCCCTGCACGCTGCCTTGTTAGTGTGACATCACATCAATGCCTCTAACCTGAAGTCAGGTTATTGAGTTCAGCAGTTAGAACTCTGACTCTGAGGATTTCTGATGTCTTGTTGCACTTCTCCGGCTTTTCCTGGGTCAGGTTGAACAGAACTCTGCGTCGGTGCACCTTCTGCTAAATAGATAGCATTTATTAAAAAGGATCTGACACCTTTAGGCTTTTCTGCTTATTAAACCCACTGCGGCTGTTAAATCAGGACAGACTTCATCTATGTGAAAACCAAACTTGGTTAATGAAGAGAATATTTTAATAATTGCTAGAAATTAATGTTTTTAATTTGTGCCACATATTTGATTCCAGTTTCTAATTTTGAAATGCTCTAAAATTGACAACCATTTTAAGGGGTTGCCAAATTCATCCTCTTATCATTCTTCCATCCATTATCTTAAAAAATATATAAAAATTGATATATAAATTTTCCCTCTGCCTCACTGATATATATCATAGAGTATGTATTTCCACCTAACAAGTTGTGTGTGTGTGTGTGTGTGTGTGTGTGTGTGTGTGTGTGTGTGTGTGTGTGTGTGTGCGCGCGTAGTGGGACCCCCAGGGAAGCCCCCAGCTTGGCCTTACAGCCCCTGGCCTCCCTCACACCGCTGCTCACGTGGGTCAGACGCTCCACTGCACATCCGCCCCTGACGCAGACGGCGCTCACCTCAGCAAACCCGACCCCTACGACCTCTACGAGAAATCTCGAGCTTTATACGAGAGCAGGCGTGAGTCTCATCGCTTCTTAACTAAAGTGCTTCTTTAATTTGGACTGAGGAAGACATTCCGTGCTTCACCTTATAAAACACTTGAACTTTGACCCAGGGCTGACCTCTGCACGGTTCATCAGATGCACCAGCAGTATTCCGGATGCAGTCACTTCTGTATCAGGTTACTGTGCCCTTTTAGATGACCAGCTCCACTAGTACAGTACATAGGTTATATGGCCCGAGATGTAAGCTGTGCTGATTTTTTCACTTGAATAAGTCTTTATGTTCAAGTCTGAACAAGTTATGTGTTAAGTGTTCGGAGCAAAAGTAAGGAAGCAAGCGTTGTGAATATTGATCGTCAAGCAAAGAAACCAGACTCCAGATTTAAAATTTGGATGCAAAAGTGCATCAAAACGTTGAAGAGAAGCTGCTGCTCATTCTGTGCCACATACATACTGTAGGCTCAAAGACACCCACTGTAAGCTAGTGTCATCGTGCCTGGCAAGACAGAGAAACAGTACCATTTCTCCCATCCAGAGAGCACGGCCAAGTTCCTGTTCTTCTGACAACAGACAGTTTCATGGTGATGCAAACTTGTTATCATTTGTGATAAGTTTTTTGTTGTTACATATACAAAGATCAAGCTTTAGATTGAGTACAAATCTAGGGTCATTTTGTATTATACGCCAATCAGCCATACCATTAAGACCATTAAGAGGTGAATTGAATAACATACGTTATCAGTTAGACACCAGGATCACAGGATCATGAGCTCCGAAGTCTCACCCAAACCCACAGGGACCATAAGCCAGCCTGTCCAGTCTGATCCCACAAAATGCCAATGCAACACAAATCTCTCAAAATAGTTACAGTGGCAACGATAGAAAGGCACCCGAACACCCAGTGCACTACAGCATGCTGCTTGTGGGTCTTAGCAGGCAAAGAGTTCAAGGTTGTTGATCCAGACTCCAAGTTCCACAGATCTCAGTCGGACCAGGCATCCATAAAAAAAAGTGCTGGACGAACAAGTCAGAACCATGGAGGCCCCGCTTTAAAATCCACAGCACCAAAATGATCCTGGTGCCAGACATGAAAGCACACTACCAGAGGTCTTGTAGAGTCATGACCTGAGGCCAGAGATACCCTGGCTGCACAAGGAGAAACTGTGCAATATACGGCTTAATGATTTTGGCTGTTTGTGCTACATCGTCATTTCTGTGGGATTGGACTGGACAGGCTGGCGTTTGGTCCCCATTGGCATGGTGAGCCCTGGGTGCCCATGATCCTGTCATCACTTTTGCGTTATAATGTTATGGCTGATTGGTATATGGAGAAAAAAAATTATAGGACGTGTCATTTTTAGATTTTTTCAAAGTGACACCATTAAAAAATTTGAAACACTAAGTAGAGAAAAGGAGGGACAGAAAGAGAGGTCAAAAATAATAAGCCAAATCGGTCAATAAGCTAAAAATGTGACCAGTTACTGAATCATTTTAATAGTTGTTGACTAAAAGTTTTGATTTTGGGTTTTGTTTTAGATTTTTAAACTAAGTGCTTGACTGACAGACCTGGGCTTCAGTATGTCCAGGTTTCGGCTGTAATGTGATGCACACATTCTTTTTATTGTGAAGTAATCGTTTTCACATTATGTCACCACACACACACACACACACACTTCAATGTAATCACATTTGAAAGAGTACCAATCTACACTATTCATCCTCACACAAGCACCGTTTAGTGTTATAAAGACCCTCTGATTACGATCTTCATGCTATTTTTCTTTCAGAGCCCGGCCCACCACGGACGCTGACTGAGTCTACAGGCAAGTCCATTATGCAGCAATTTGTTTTCCCATGTTAGGGCGTGTACCTCCTGGTTGCTCCATAATTAATGGCTTATACATCTGTCTGTGTTATTTTCCCAGTGGATATCAGGGCTGTTTTATCTACATATATATCAGCTTACTCGGTAGTATGATGTACAGTGTCAGGTGACCTATGTATTGTACTGTATACACACAATATTAAGGAAATTGAATTATTCATGGTTTTGAAATGGATTTTTTTCCTGACTGCTTTCAGGGGTTGTCTTGATTATATCACTTTAAGTTATTGTCAATCATATGAACAGTTTGACTGCAAAATGAGATTTTGGCAATATTGGCAAATTATCGTTGTTGTATATTCTGCTTTTAGAAGATCTGTACTAGCACTGGTTTCGAGAACCATGTTGCACATCTGTATTTCCAAAAGGAAACTGACCCGAAAGCTATGGCTATGACAGGCAGGAAACACATCATCCCTTTATGTACAAGAGACACTGAGATACACACGTTGTGTGAGGGAGGCTGTTGCGTTTGGTATGCATGTCTGCTATGTCCTGTTTGTCAATCAGGATTTCTGAACTACAGATGTTGCAATATTGTGCAGAAGTCTTAGACAATCTTTTAAAATTCTTACAAAAGTCTCTTATACTGTACATGGATCTTACAATGGAAGCTGCTGGGTTTTGCATGCAAAAAAGAAGCAGGTGCAAAAGTCAACGTCCTCAGAAGAACTGTGGGTGGTTCTGCAGGATGCTGAGTACAACTTGGCAGCTAATTTCATCATAAAACTGCACACATTGTACCTGACACTAAATGGTCCTCAAAGCGTCGTCACACCAAATACTGACTTTGTTCCATTAATTACTGTTTACTCGGTTTTATAGGTTTTTCCTTTTTTTCATTCTTACATATAAGACCTTATATATTCTTATATATATTATATTTTATATTTTATATTCTTATATATAGACCTTATACGGAACGTCTCTGAAATATCATAAGGCTCTGTCTTGAAAAATTGAAGTGAAATTTTTTTTATTTCTCAACACTAGTAAAATAGAGAGATCTCATTTGACTGTCAAAACTCTTTTTTACCACCGAAAGTAATGTAAGTGCATAAAGCATACATATAAGAAGCTATAAAAATTATCATTTCATTTTCAATTATGAAATCTTATTAATAGGTTGTGGCATGTTAAAAAAAGATAATAAAAGATAACGTGCTGAAATAAGGACATAATAACTCAGTGTAATGAAATATTAAGCCAAGTATCTTGTTAAAATAATTAAATATTAATGAGGTATCAGGAGATATTGAGTTGAAATTAAATGAGGAGTAAAGACATAATCCCTTGAAATAATAAGTTAAAGATGGATTATTAAGTCATAATGAACCGCTAGTAGGCTGAAATGCAAGAATATTAAATTATGAAACATATTGCCATTCAACTGAAATAGTGCTAGGGAAAATGGCTATATTTTGAATTTTGCTTATATTTTCCACTATTTTCTATTAATGGAAGTACAAATTATATTATTGACTAAAACTTGAGTGAAATGTAGAATCTTCCGAATATTGACATGAGTTTAACAGTGTTTGATACATCTTTGCTTCGCTTTAATGACTGTGTACTGAAGCCGGCATGGACTCAAGTGTGTGCAAAACCTTCTAATCCAGTCCAGATCACATCCATCAGAGTGTTGTCCGAGCACGCTCTTCAATAGAAGAGATCAGGAATGAGGAACTGCTGACCTTTTGTACAAAGCAGTTAAGGGTCCCGTCACACTCTGACAAAGATTATGAAGTTCCCAGTGCAACCTTAAAAATATCAAAGAACGCAGCAGGATCGGGGTCAAAATTGAAAGTTTATATTTCTTCCTAGCCACGTTTCTATCAGATCTGTTGTGTTGTCACTAATTTCCAATCACACACACGATCATGCGCTCACCAGGTCCAAGGAGATCAAACCAAGTTAATAATGTGTCTGATCAGATCGGACCAGGCTCTTATCAGGTGCTCATCATGTTCCTGCTAATGTTGTTTGTGTCCGGCGGTTTGGTACAGTATAAATATCACGACACGCGCACGGCTTTTTATCGCAATGTGATTGTGTCAGGAAGTATTAGGTCTTCTACAATCTGGCATGGACCTACAGTATCGTGGTCTCGCACAAGCCTGAAGAAGTCCCTAAGAGATGTTCGCTATGCCGTTAACTGGTCAATGCCATCATTACTACCACCTTAAGTTCTTTCTGCGTCTTGCTTCGACCACGTCCTCACAAGGATGTCCAAAAAAGCGTGTCAGCTGCACCTCAAGGGACACAATACTACATCCTTACTGTTTACCCAATTTTTTGACAATGTGATTTTAAAGATATGACCATAGCTCAGTGTGCCATAGCTCTCTTAATCTCTTCATTTTTTATTTTTTTGTTTTTCAATCAGATATTAACCTATATCAGGCTGTTTGTGAATATAGCTCCTCAATTTTTTTTGTTTTTTCAGGTGTGGAATACCAAGAGGTAGAGGTTCACCTGCTGCGAGAGAAGACAGGCTTCGGCTTCCGCATCCTGGGAGGAGACGAGGCGGTGCAGGCTGTGAGTCCGGAGGCCCGTGACAAGGCTCGTATGGGGCAACCGAGGAGATCCCAGCAATCTGTTTTTCTCATTCCAGCTCAGGAAACTAGAGCTAGAAGTTACAAATATAAGCTTTAATGAGCAGGCTGATTTGTAGCAGAACAACAGGCGATCGTTGGAAGCCGAGCCGCTTTCGTTTGCCGTCTCTTGGCAGGACAGAGCTTAGCTTGTCATCTTCTTCACTTCTTGCTGCATAATAATTGCTCGTTATTGTGGGCAGAGCTGCCCACTCAGTTACACCTTTTAATCTAGCTGTGACTAGCACTCCAGATAAAACCTATAAACAAATTAGTAATAAGGGACCGTCTGGGGTCTACAAACAAACCGCTGCTTGTTCATGCCACCACGCTGTCTTTGCTTCATAGTAATGTAAAGCCCTGTTGCCCTCGTATTAATATATGATCGTCTCTGATTAACTGCCACAGATCGTAATTGGAGCGATAATCGAGAACAGCCCGGCGGAGCGCGATGGCCGTCTGCGTCCAGGTGACGAGCTGGTGTCCGTGGACAGGATGCCGGTAGGGGGTCGACCCCACAGCTACGTCATCGACCTCATGCATGCAGCGGCACGCAACGGCCAAGTGACGCTCACTGTGAGACGCAGAGTCGTGCCTCATCCAAGTGAGTTCTACTCAGCAACAGACTGAATCATACTCCTGTTCAATAATTCAGGACTTTATTTACCATGTCAGCAAAGATGCATTGTATTTCACAACATACTATGAGGCAAGTTGAAATAAATATTGATGCATGCGCTGGCACAGTATCTAGTGCTCAGAGCAGATGATCAGAAAGTCAGTCTCTAGAGGCAGCTGTGCTCCAACCTGTGGGTGCCTGGACTGCTGTGGTAGTCTCAAATCGGTTCTACTGATTGATTTAAACATTTTGTTATTCACCCTTAAAGGTCATGAGACGGACATGTCATCAGCATTAACCTTTTGAACCTGCTTCTGTGTAGTTACTAAATAATTCATAGTAGTTCCTTAATTATGTGCATTAAGATCAGTAACTGAATAATAAGTAGGCTTTCAAATTAATTTATTGGTAAAAAAAAAAAATGCTTTTGACTGAGATTAGAAATGCTTTTTAAAAATTATTTCAGGTTATCGATAATAGTTGATGAAAATAGAGCCAAAGATTATTGCAAGGGCATAGTGTGGGGCAGTGGTAGTTCAGCAGGTTAAGGCTTTGGGTTACTGATCAGAAGGTCAACGGTTCAAGCCCGATCTCCACCAAGCCGCCCCTATTGAGCCCTTGAGCAAGGCCTTTAACCCTTTGTGCTCCAGGGGTGCTGTATCACGGCTGACCCTGCACTCTGACCCTAACTTCTTAACAAGTTGGGATATTACACTTTGCTGAGGGGTGTACAAGTCAAACCGGGACTTTTTGTGATTGGGCAGAATTACAGAACACAGAGAGTATAAACTACCTTTATTTATCTATATAATCTTCTGCTACACTAATGCACTTATTCCAGCGTTTCAGTAGTGCTTGGATACCATTAAGTTGTAACTCCCAGTCGAGATCCTGTAATGTGTAAGTGGTGCTGTTGAATGATTGTATGTACAGATGCATCTCTTCCACAAGTTGGTCACAAGTAAATTTTCAAGGATCAGTCGTCCCACTCCAAAACATTTGTACCATTAAAAATTTTTCCTGTGACTCAGAGTCTCATCATCATAATGTGCTTGAAATCTTCGGTTTTGCACCTGAGAAATGTCATCACAAGTCCCGGTTTGACTTGAACGCCCCTCATATGTGTGACTAATACAGGCTTCTTTTTTCTACTGAAATGCCATATCATCAGAAAATGTATACAAATTTCTCTCCTTTTTCATACTGTTTTTTTTTTTCTTCCTGTGGACACACCACACTTTTATAGAGCGTACACACTGTATAGTACAGAGCCTGCGCCGTCACTCAGCACATCACTCCACATGAGTCTGGTTTATTTATGCACGCCGAGCAGCACAAAAGCACCGGCACAAATGAGAGAGACTGTTTGTGTGTGCCTGATTAGGACTGATGAAGTGTGCAATGAAGTTAAATTCAATTTTAAAAATCCACCATAAATTCTGGCGGCACCACAAATTAACTCGCTTTCACTTATCCGCCTGTAGAACCCATCTGAATGTCGTTTTCCGTAGTTTTTTTTATATTTATTATCTTCACAATTTGATCATTTTCCATTTCGCTTGCTTTCCTCCAGTCACACGACACCTAGTGGATGTAAAGGCTAACTCGTGTTAACATAAATCAAACACAAATGGATTTTTTTTTTCCCCAAATTCCCTCATCACAGGACAGTGTAGACACGTACAGGAAAACCCCAACTGCCTGTATGTGCATACAGGAGCTCAAACATGCCCTTGATTGGTTGGAGAAAATTAGTGCCGTGAGTAACAGTATGTTGCTAATGCTGGTGTCTGGAAATCTCTCATCAATCAGCGAACTGATAAAACACAAGTCCAGCGGTGCAGACTTTTTAAATAAACTTACACCTCCTTGATTAACTCCCTTGATTACAAGGAGCTTCTACATGAATATTACTAAATTAAAATATCTGGAATCTCTAGACTTCTTTATTTTTAAATATTCATGTTCTCTTTCTAAAAGGGAATAATCAGCGAGCATTGACACTGTAGAGTACACTTCTGAACTGATCTGAGCAGATAAAAGTGCTGACCTGTGACTGTGAGAGAGGTTCAGCCTGAAACGCTTACCGTCAAAAAAGCCAGCCGAGCATCTGTATTAGCATCCAGTGTCGGTAGTGTTGCAGGCTCTGAGAATTAAGATGCTATTGTGTACAGTTTTGCAGTCGAGGAGGGCAGATTGCATGGATTTATTTGGATGGTACCCGGTGTAACTGTACTGCCAGCTCGTTCTATTAAGAATCTATTAATGTGTCTTGAAGGCTAATGGATGATTAATGTGTATTAGCCTGGGACAAGTGGTTAAGTATTTTCTGTGTACATTAGCCTCACCAACAGCAAGCTGGTGGAGCCACATGGTCAGCAGATACCACATATAAAAATCCGAACATTTGAGCATCACTTCGGCGCTGAAAGATAAACAGAGTTGTGGGTTCATTCACTGACAGTTGATGACACATTAATTGGTCATCCATCCTGCGTCTTGTCAGAAAACCCTGTGTTTGATAAGCTCAAGCCTATATTAAGCAGTGACTCAGAATATGCACGGTGCCCCCTGCAGGCCAGCCCTGTGGAGAGAATGGATCGGCAGCCAATCAGAGCAGCTCTCCTCGAGGCCGCGCCGTGTGTCCAGTCAACCTGCCTCCCACCACCGATGTAGTCATCCACCGCAAGGAGACAGAGGGCTTCGGCTTCGTCATAATCAGCTCTCTGAACAGGCCGGAGAACACCGCAACAATCTGTTAGTCTCTGTTTAAACATCTTTCACTCTACACACATTGTTTGGGTTTAAAGTGCAAGCAGTAACCCTGAAGCCTGATCCGATATAACGACAGATTTTGTTCTTAGTAATGAAGGTTTCACTCAGTTCAACTGGTTACATACACTCATTGTATACATTCTTACTAAATGAAGTCAAACTAATCTCGCACACGTCATTCCAGCCGTGCCGCACAAAATCGGACGCATCATCGAGGGCAGTCCGGCTGACCGCTGCGGGAAGCTGAAGGTCGGCGATCGCATCATGGCCGTCAACAATCAGTCGATTATCAACATGCCTCATGCTGACATTGTGAAGCTGATCAAAGATGCAGGACTCACTGTTACTCTGCACATCATCCCTGAGGAAGGTCAGAGAGAACGTTTCGCAGTGTTTGATGTACAGTACAGATAGAAAGTAGCACTTATAGTCATGATGTACGCAAACATTCACATATTTTCTTATTTAGAACTTTTAATTGGTTGCACAAGTCGAAAAAAGTAGCATGTTATAGTGCTGATATATTGTACAGTTATATGGTTCTTATATAATATCAAACCACCTGTAGAAAGTTTCCCTCTCTTGATTGCTGCTCATTTTTCTCTTCTTTTCAAGTACAGCTAGTCAGCGAAAATGTTGACTAATTATTGACTAATTGTACTGTTTTTTAATTGCTCATTCTTTCCATGCATAGATGTAAATGCCCCCATCTCTGGCCCTACCTCAGAGAAACAGAGCCCCCTAGTGGTTCAGAAGCAAAGCCCTTCGACCTCTGCAACTCAGCTGAGTCCCAGTCTGACCAACCCGAGCCCCCCGGCCCCGCACCCGAGCCCCGCCACCACACAATCCAGCCCCCAGAGGATGGAGCCAAGTCCTGCAGGAACACAGAGTACCACGCCAGGCACTCAGACCAACCAGCCCGGTCTTGAGGTAGTGCACTCAGGACCCATGGTGAGCCAGGCAGGACAGGCGGAAGATGTACCGACCATCCAGGCCATCCCGGTTGTTTCGGGTGTCCCGGTTGTTCAGGGAATCACAGTCATCCCGGGTGTCCCAGGTGTTCAGCTTACCACCATGGGTGGGGTGCCAGTTGGAGTGCCACCTCAGCTGTATCTTCATGACAGCAGGTACAGTGTATCACAATCTCATGGGTTGGGCTGAGAACCCAGAGTCAATACAGTACACACATGGCAATCAATATATAGGAAAATTATATTATATTATTTTATATTGTATTATATTATATTATATTATAGGCGGCACAGTGGGATAGTGGTTTGCTGTCGCCTTGAACCTCCAGGTTTGGTTCCTGCCTTGCATTTCCTCCCCCGTGATTGGTGAGTTTCCTCTGGGTACTCCAGTTTTCCTGGGTTTCCTCTGAGTACTCCAGTTTTCCTCCACAGTCCAAAGAAATGCAGATTAGGCTAATTGGCGTTCCCAAATTGGCCGTAGTGTGTGAATGTTGACCAGAGGTCTTACCATGGTTGTAAAAATGGGAATAAATAAAATGGTCACCACTGGCTTCCACGGTCCCTAGGTGGACTATAGAGGTTAATGGATGGATGGATCTTTATTATATTATATTTTAAGGGGCGTTCAAGTCAAACTGAGACTTTTTGTCGCGCAGAATCCCAGTGTTTCACTAGAGTTTGAATATCATCAAGGTAGAAAGTTTTCCCACTACGCCGGAGACATGACTGGACTGCCTGCTTCCGAAACCCTGGTCTCCCAGGCACTCCTTTAAGATACTTTATTGATTCTGGGGGAAATCCCAGACATCCAGCAGCAATGGAGGCAGGGTAATGTGAGAGCTGACCAAAAGTTACTACTGCAACGCTAGGACCAAAAATAATTACACGATATATATATAACAAATATAAATAAAGCATATACTGTAAATCATAAGTAATAATAATTAATAATAAAAAAGGCGGAAATCACTTGAAGCGAGATCAGGGCTGTACATGGCAATAACTCCAGTAATGTGCAGGCGGTGTTGATGAATGATTGTGTGTAGAGTTCCCACAGACACATGGGTCTCTCATGCAAGTTGGCGACTTCAAATGTTCTACTGCAGTTAAGAGTCTCATCACCGATCTGTATTTAAAGTCTCTTATGAATACTGTATTCATCGAGGTTACATCTTCATTCATGTGAAATTTCATCTCAAGTGGCAGTTTGACTCGAACATCCATAATGTATAATACATTGTACAAAGGTTTATCTTGGCTATGCCGGTTATGCGCTAAAGCTGACCTGCGCAATCTATGTGTTATTTTTAAAACTATGATTAGAATGAATGAATAGAATAGAACGTCTGTAAAAATACACTCATACCATGACTTATCTCTCAACTAGAGGTTTTACATTTATTAATAAGCGAATGCTTATTACTATATATGTACTACTTTTAAACCTATAGTGTTACATTAAATGTTAAAACAAGGTCCTGCTCTCACTCACCATCATTCTTGTGTGTTTTTGAGTAGTGTATACTCCGACTATCCTAAATGTAATTGAAAACCCCAATATGACGATGATTATATGTGTGCATGATACGTTTATTATAAGGTTGGGGTTACGTGAAGCGCCTGTCGTACATCCCTGTGATTGACTGGTTACTATAGAAACAATAACGTATTAGAACAAGGGCATTAATATCAATCCGTATTTATGTTATGTTACTGTCAGAGCTACTGTTATAGAAAATGAACACCTTCTGATTTGAGGATTCAACAGCAATGTGATGTAAAGTGTATTATCAAATCATTCTTTGGCACAAACTGTCAGGCATTTGTTACATTCCAGCAATAGAGAAGATGATTGAATTGCAGTGCTGCAGAAAGATGACAAATATATAGAATAGCCAGAGTGTCACAAGAAAAGGTTTGTACGTTAAAGAATTCGGGGGTATATACCGCTTCATCCTGTATACAGAGTCGCAGGGGGCCTGAGCATATCCCAGGAGACCTAGGGCACGAGGCAGCATGCACCCTTTATACGATGCCGATCCAACTGGACAATTTGTGAACGCCAATTAACATAATCTGCCTGTCTTTGGACTGTGGGAGGAAACTGGAGTACCCAGAGGAAACCCACCAAGTACGGCGAGAACATGCAAACTCCATGCACACAGACCCTGAGGCAAGAATCGAACCCGAAACCTGGGGGTGCAAGGCGACAGTGCCACCGTGCTGGTTAATAGGGTTAATTTGATTATATATATACGATTCATATATCATTCATTCAATCGAAAATCGTTTTTATACGATTTTCAGATGTTATAATTAAAACATCCATGAATGTTGTTTAACAGTTTAAACCAATATGAAGGAAATAAAACATCCTTTTATATGAATAAAGCTACTTACAAACACTGGGCAGTTGAATTAATAAAATAAAAATGGCAAGAAAAACAGGCAACGCAGCGTTAAGGAAGCAAAATGTTTACATAACACTTAAGAGGTTTGGAATTAATACATTTTTCACCTCGGCGCGTTCAACAGACTGGGCAATTTGAGAAACTGGACGACCTCATGTTCGTACTTTGTTAACAGTAAACTAGGCAGATAATTCGGGTGAGTGGTATACAGTGCCGATGGAAAGTTTTCAGACTTTGTCAATGTGGAAAACTTGAAAGCATCTGAAAACTTTCTGTCAGCACAGTGTATGTATTTTTGTTATGTAAGAACAAAGAAAAATCTAAATCGTGATCGACAATCATTCATAAAGTTAAAAACAAAGAGCGAGAGAGAGAGAAAGAGATTTTTATTTAGCCAGTATCGCTCAACCTTCCCTTGGCGCAAAACAGACTGCAGAAGTGGAGAGCATTTAATACTAAAAGGTTCTTTTCTGTTTTGGGCTGGTGAGTGCTGGTACCTGAAGGCCCACTCTATTCTCTTACACAGGTGCATATTGTTGCTTAGCTTGTGATTCTGAATTATTTACCGGTGGATATCTGCTCAATAAAACATGACTCTTGGCTCAGGGATCTTTCCTCATGTCTCACTCAGCTTTGAGCTGGGAACCGAGCCTTGGCAGATTTGGCTCGCGCTCAAATACAGAAGAAAGCAAAGCTTCTGAAGCTTTATGTTAATGGACCGCTGACATTAAGTGTGTAAAACGTTACGGCAGCGTCTTAAAACACCTGACTCGGGGGAGTGTGGTGTGGAGACGTTTGGAAAGCAGGTTGTGTGCGTTTACTATAACACTTTGCGCTGTTGCTAGCGAGTCCGGAAGAAATGGGAAAAAGGCTTCCTTCTGATTGAAACATGTTGGCAGCTACAGGTCGGAGGTAAAAGCCAGACAGGATGTTAAACCGGATATCTGCCAGCCACCATACACGGACTACAGACAGCCTCCGGTGGACTACAGACATCCACCAGTAGCAGACTACAGGCAGCCTCCCACTATGGACTACAGACACCCGCCTCCTCTCATCGACTACAGGCAGCATTCAATCCCAGATTACCGGCCACAGGTAGGACCGCAAACATCGAGCGTTGAAATAACCCTAAATGTTCAAGCTGAAAATATGATTCATGGGGCCAGGGGTAGCTCAGTGGTTAAGGCATTGGACTACGGTTCGGAAGATCCCAGGTTCAAACCTCACAACCACCAAGTTGCCACTGTTGGGCCCTTGAGCAAGGCCTTGAACCCTCAATTGCTCAGATGTATAATGAGATAAAAATGTAAGTCGCTCTGGATAAGAGCATCTGCCAAATGCCTAAATGTAAATGATTATTGTACATGTAGTTCAATTTATATCTTCATTTTGGCTTATCCTGACAGCTGAGAGTCTTTCTGTTCTGTAGCTCATTGTAAATATTTAGAGTTTGTTTTGGGTTTGCGACTAACTTTCATTAATTATTTAGCATGATTTTATTGGAAATGACTCTTGCGCCCAAGTCTCTTCTGTGTGTCCTGATTCAGACTAACCTAGACGAGGCATGGGAATTAAAATTCTATGAGGATTAATATTGACCAGTATAAGTAGATACGCAATGCTGAAACCCGAGAAGAGAAGTGAATCGCGTATTATGTCCTGTGCAGGACTACGACTATTTTACAGTGGAGCTGGAGAAGAGTGTGAAGGGCTTCGGCTTCAGCATCAGAGGCGGGAGGGAGTACAAGATGGACCTGTTCGTGCTCCGTCTAGCCGAGGACGGCCCCGCTATCCGCAACGGCAGGATGAGGGTCAGTCCAGCGTGTTTGTATGCACTGAAAAAACATATTGAAATTCAGGGCAGGATTTTTGGAAAGTAGAAGGGAAAATAAATGACGATATGTTTATGTCAAATCGAATTACGTATGTTTACAAATAGAATATTGTAGTACATATTACTTGATATATTATCAATACTCAAAAAGCTAAACAAGGCCAAGATATATTTTTGAGTGTGTCTGCCTGTGTGTGTGTGTGTGTGTGTGTGTTGTGTGTGTGTGTGTACCACAAGCCTTGATGTTCCAGAGACTGGATTATCTCTTGTTTGGAATGAATTTTGGCATTATAATCTGTTTTGGGATGTATTACAGACTCGGAGAGATAGAAAATATCGTCATACAGTGATTTTTTCTTTTGTGTGTTTTGTGTGCATGTGTAGGTGGGTGATCAGATAATTGAGATAAACGGCGAGAGCACGCGGGACATGAGTCACGCCAGGGCCATTGAGCTCATCAAGGCGGGCGGACGACGAGTGCGTCTGCTGCTTAAACGGGGCACGGGGCAGGTACCTGAATATGGTCTGTATCACATTCTGCATATAAACGTACAGCAATATTTATATCATTTTCTATCTATCTATATAGCTTACTATTTAGAGAGAAATAGATTAGCAATCATAAAGTACTTTCTTTGGCCTATGAACTAAAATATTTCCAGACTTTAAGACCTGGTACACCGATCACCCGTAACATTAAAACCCAAAACATTAAGCCCAATATTTTAGGTGCAGCCTCCATGGGTCGTACTTGCATTCCATGAGGTCTGGGGGATTTGGAGACCAGATCGACAACCATGAACTAAACCCCTTATACAGCAAGCTGTAGTGCACTGACTGTTCTGATACCTTTTCTGTTGGATGGGACCAGACAGGATTGCCTTTGCTCCCATGATCCTGTCACCAGTTTATTGAAATGTTATTAATTATCACTGTTATTTAGTGAACGTGGCGGTGGTGTTAATGTTCTGGCTGATTGGTGTACTATCCACCCGAATATTAAATTCACACAATTTACAAAACGTCCCCTCAATGTAGCTGATTAATCAATGTTTCGTTTTGTTTTGAAGGGAAAGCTATTTATTATTAGTAATGAATTATCATTAATGTTATTAATATTGGTATGAATCAAGGGAAGATATTAGCTTTAAACCACATTCTTTCTCCCTCCACGTCTCACACAGACCAGACTCAAACAGAAGCTGTGGCCGTAAACATTCAAATTCCATTTCATTTGTAGGGTTATTTTTATAAATATGATTTCTGCTGACGTTGACTCGTGTAAAAAGGCACCTGCCAAACGCTGCAAATGCACTTTATATGAAAAACAGCATTACTTTAGCCAAATTGCGTTCTGGAAGCAAACGTGTGCTGCTTTATGACGAAACAGTATACGGCTAAAGGTTTGTGAACACTTGACCGTCATAACGGTATGTGCTTGTTGTGTATCCTGGAGCGGCGATATTATAATTTTCTCCCCCGTTCCTGCTCCAAAACCTCTTCTGGATTATATTTTGGAGCATAGTGACTACAAGAGTGTTAGGAGGGAGGTCATGCACTTAGGTCAGACGAGGAGACCAGGTCTCTCCAAGGGAGTTCAACTCCAACCTTAAACTCAACTCCTTCGTAGTTCCAGTGAGGGAAACCCGTCATTCTAAAGCAAACGGTGACATCATGTATAAAGGTTAGGGGATGAGCCACATATGGGTGTGATGATCATGTGTTCACATATTACGATAGTTCTCCCCTTAAAGTTCTCCTTTTGTCAGTGGTTTCCGAATTCACTCAACTCTACCGGTACTGGCTTTGATTAAAAAAATAAATAAGACTACATCTGTACAAGAGGCGTACAACACACTGTCAGGTTTTTGGAAGCCTTTTGAAGCAACGTTGCCTCATCTTATTAAACTCCACTGACACTGCTTATTGATCTCAGACAGCATCTAAAGCCGAGCGCAGTTAACAAGCTTCCATAACCTGTTAGCCGCGTTAGATTCGAAGCTCAGAACTAGAATTTATCAAAACTCTGAACATTGACATTTGAGGTAAGATTTAATTTGTATACAGATTTTTTTTTTTTTTTTAAACATTCCTTAAGGTTTAAACATTCTTTATGCTTTGATCTTTCCAGGCTGCGCTCACTTAGTCGCTGTAAATGAAAAAAAAAATCCATAATCAAAAATTTATCTTGTCTGATGGCTGAAAAAGTCAGGAATAACCTCAATTAAGTCAATTTCACACCTGGATAGCACCTGTTTCCTCGAAAGATTTTTTTCCCGTATATGAAAAAACGATATTTTTCATATTTTATACAATTTTTAATTGTCAGTGCGCTTGGCTACCTTTTATTTCTAATCACTTCATTAAACACGGAGCATGTGCGTATGAGGCGGCGCTCGGATCTCTGGCCAGCAGCCAGTCAAGCCCATCACACAAATTCATATTTGGATCCGGAGGTAAGAGCAGGCTGAGTGAGCCAGCTTTGAGACACTTTGCCAGACTCCAATGATAAAGCGGATGTCAGGGAAATCAGCAGGCTGAAACCTGGCCAGTAGAGATAAGACATTAGCTTGCATCACGCTGTTCTCTAACTGCTTGTAGGATTAACTGGTCTTCTTCTGCTTCTGCTCTTAATGCCAGTTATAGAGTAGGTCTTTACTCCCTGTCTCGCAGGAATGGTACCTTCCAACCTTTCCATGTGCATGAAAAGCGACACTCTTGCCTCTCCCTATTTCTTCATAATGGGACACTCTAAAGACACGGTTTGTGGCAAAGTGCATGCTTGTTCTTTTTAATATTCACTCACATAATACTGATTTTCCAACAGACAGATTGCTTTTTTTAATGATTTGCTTATTACTTACACCTTTAAAGGAGCAGTTTGTAATATTCTGAGTCATCCCATGCCTGCAATTTGAACTGAAATCACAATGAAAACGCTGACAAGCCTAAAACCACTTATAATCCCTCAAGTTGATTTTTAAAGGTAACCTTTTTTTGTAACAAAAAGGTTATAATACGAGATTGTGTATTCTTGTGGCGTACTGCAGGGTTTCTGCAGCATGACCCTCCGCAAGGGAAACACATGCGACTCAGACAGAACTTTAAACAGTGTCTGGAACGAGCGAAAAGTCAAAGAAGGCAAGACCTTCATGTCAAGAAGTGTGGGTGGTTTTCCAGCATGATGCGGTGCTGTACATGCAAAGCAGAGATGGCCTTTCACAGCAGCACATGGATGATGCATAAACATTTAAAGCTAACACAACAGCACTACAGCTTATCTTTAACTCCTACTTTCTAAATAAATTACACTTGACTTTAGCCTCATATTGCATAACGCTTCATGAAAATGCCATTATATTTTGCTAAGTAATAGAAAATCTGAAATACTGCGTAACCGTTTTTAATTATAACAAAAAAAATTCCTTTAAATTTCACATTGGCTTGTTAATACCATTTACACGATTCCGCTGTAACTTTAAATGTCATGTTTCTTGTTTCATTGTGCAAAATTTATCAATTCATTATTAAATTGTATTATGTTTATTGGAACAAAAAGATAACTAAAGAATAGATTTATTAGATATATTATATGTACTAATATATATATATATATATATATATAAAAGAGGTTGTTCAAGTCGAACTGGGACTTTTGATTGTGCAGAATAACTGAACACAGTTATGAGAGTAAAAACTCCCTTTATTTCTCTTTATAATCCCCTCCTACACTAATGCACTTATCCCAGTGTTCCTCTAGTGCTTGGATACCATAGGGATAGTTTTTCAGTCCGGTGGAGTCATGATAGCAAAGTATCACGGTGGACGTGACAAAATGTTCCTGTGACCAAGTTCCGGTAATGTATAAGGGGTGTGGACAAATGATCGTGTGTACAGTTTCCACGGAAATTGTCGACAAGATTTCTGCTAATTTTTAAAGAACAGGCGTTCCACTGTTTCATGGTTTTAAGTGTTTGTTCACGAGACATTTCTTCACATTCGAGTCCCGGTTTGACTCGAATGCACCTTGTATTAATACACTAATTAATACATTTATTTTATAAAAGCTCAGTGGTCAAGGCATTGGACTACGGTTCGGAAGGTCCCAGGTTCAAATCCCACGGCCGCCTGTTGGGCCCTTGAGCAAGGCCCTTAACCCTAAAACTCCTCAGATGTATAATGACATTAAAAAAATGTAAGTTGCTCTGGATAAGGGCATGCCTAATTGTAATGTAGACAAGAAGGTAAAGATGTGATGGTATGTCATCACATCACTTCAATGTTTAATCCCCCCAGTCCATTTCAAGTTACCATATTGGGTGACTGACAATTCAAGAATCTATTGCGAGAACTCAGATCTGCAAGAGTACATGGTGTGGCTCTAGTCAAGAGCACTATCCTCAAATCCAAGACCAGGACTAGTTGAGACTGAGTTAAGGTAGAGTCTTTAGGGGATCGAGGACAAACACAAGACTGAGATTGAAAACCATCAAATACCTTTATAAGGATTTACTTTATGAACCTTTACTTCAGTTATTTGACTTCTTCCTGCATCGTCCCCGTGATCTTTTGGTCTTTGAAAAAAAAAAAAAAACACAATCATGGGGTCTCACTTTTTATCTTTAATGTTTACTTTAATAACACTTAAATATACTGTTTTCCTAAGCTGAACTAAAAATGTTCACTGTAGTTACAAAACTTTTGTAATTGGTGATTTTCTTGCACATGTTGACGATCAGCAATCACCCGTAAATTACCAGGTGCGTACACCACACTGTAGATTTGCATTTGATGACGCCCACAAACCATCATAAAGGGTAAAGCACACAGTGAGGTATGTTATTTCAAAAGTACTTAGACTCGTACTTGTTTCTAGAAAAAAAAATTGTATTTTGACCTGAAAAGCCAAAATCCGGAGCCAAATTATGGAATGTAAATTAGATAGTGTAAAGTGGTGAAAGCTCACAGACACCAATCACGTTGTCCATAAACACTTTTTGAAGTGAAGTGTTTTGAGGACTTACAGCCAGAAATTATATAGCACCTGCCTTCCCTTCTTTATATTTTCACTTTTAATTGTTTTTTGGTTAATGCCATTAATATGAAAGGTCTGGGTTTTCATTAAATTTGTGTGCTTAAGTGAAAAAAAAAAGTTATATAAATGTTATACTCATGATAGTTATATTTGATGTGAAGCAGAACCGTGGCGGTTCAGTAGTATTTTTAGGTACAAGTCTACTGTCACTCAGAAGTTTTTTTTCCCAAATATTAGGCTAATGTAAATCAAATGTGATTGTATCAGACAGGATAAATGTTATTTTTTTCTAAACTCTGGGGTGAGACCAAAAACATATCCATCTACAGAAAACTTTCTGAGACTGTAATATAGCCACGGGGCGTATATACAGGGGCGTACTGAGGTATGGGGCAGTGGGAGCTCAGTGGGTTAAGGCATTGGGTTACACTTCAATTAAAAATTATGTTTAATTCAAGCTTTTATTCATCACATACACATTATACAGCAAAATTCCTTTTGTACATATCTTAGATTAGAGGTTGGGGTCAGAACCCAGGGTCAACTCTGCGCTCTGACCCCAACCTTAAAACTAGGATACGTGAAGAAGGAATTTCACTGTACAGTGATGTGTACGTGATGAAAAAAGGCTTCAATTAAACCCAATAAGTACAAATTCCGTGAAGTTTCCGAACACTTCAGACATTACAAACTGCACCTTTAATGTGTTACAAGGAGTGTGTCATAAATCAGTCTGCTATTAGATTTATCTAAACCATGGGTTCCCAAACTTGTGTACTTTTATTCACGTATTTTACAGACTAAAAATATTAGGAATGTTGCTTTAACTATCAACCAGACGTATTTTATTTAAGAGTGTGTGTGATTTTAGTCATTTGATAATTCCATCATAAAAATGGACAGATTACTTTGTTAGTCTCCCTCTACAAAAACAGGTGGCACAATGCTGTAGTGGTCAGCACTGTCGCCTTGCACCTCCAGGGTCCGGGTTCAATTCCCACCTCGGGGTCTGTGTGTGCGGAGTTTGGCTGTTCTCCATGCTTGGTGGGTTTCTTCCGGGTACTCCGGTTTCCTCCAAGACATGCAGATTAGGCTAACTGGCGTTCCAGTTTTGTACATATACAGTATTACGGATGTATGATAAATTATAGATTATAATCCTGGAATAAAATATGAGAATTCATAATTTTATTGTTTTCTCAAAAGGTTTGGGAACCCCTGGTGCACTGTAAAGTATAATGCTTGAACAAGAGCACAGTTTAATGTAAGTTAGCATGGTTTATTTCAGAGTCATATATGACATTGTTTTGTGTTGTTGTTGTTTTTTTCTTCCTTTTACTAGACAGTGCCACCCCCTGGAGTTCTGACTCTCCAGCCCTCGCTGCCTTGCCGGAAGTAGCGTGGACTCGTTAATCGATTTGTGCCCTTTGTCATTGCCCATCATCTCACCCAGCCCTGCCCCCTGGGACTCGCTCCATACCCCCTCTTCCGCCCCCTCTCTCTCTCTCTCTCTCTCTCACAGGCACTGCATGATGGGCCTGGACCAGACATGGTGCTCACTGGAGGCCAGCTTAGCTCGGTGCCACCAGCATTATAGAGTTGCACATAGAGGAGGGGTGGCAGGTCCATCCAGAAGAGCTGTGTATGTACGCAAAGGAAAGTCCTGGAAAAGAGATAAACATTGTCTGGTATGAAGTCAGTGAAGGAATGCCAGTCATGGATTGTCTGATCCAGGTTTTTTTTTGTTTGTTTGTTTTTTTACGAGAATGAAAACGCAGAGGAGGGGCCACCAGGCCGGATTTAATTCGCCTGGCTCAAAGGCGTTTTCCAGTTTGACTCTGTATCCAAGGACGCCCAAGAAGACCCGACCGGACTATTTAAGTCTGGTCTTCCTGCACATTGGATTCTTTTCTCGTTGTGCTCCACTCACCATCTGATAGGGATTCAGTCTCGTTCTCTTATTGGTTGATCACGTAGGAAGGTTTGTTTGTATTATGTTGAGTTGCTTATCTTACATAAATCCCTGGGGCAACAAGTGAAGAAATTCAAATATCTATGTGTAGCATGAAAGGTACCACAGCCACCAGAAATCCATGAAGAACTCGACTACTTCAGCAGTATTGTGTTTCATTATTCGTCAGTATTAGTCTGGTGTAGACCTTCCCATGTGCACTGATGCGAACGGAAAGTTAAGTTGAGGCCAAGATCATTTCATCGCTTTGCATTTTTTTTTCTGTTGAGAAGAAATTATTTAGCTAAGAAAAGCCATCAGTAATTATTTTTTTTCTTCTTCTTCTTCTTTTCAAGTGATCATAAAGGGAATATCAGAAAAACAGCATCATATAAATACACATATCAGTCAGCGACACACTCATGAAGACTTGTACCTCTAACCATCTGTAATACAGTATCACGTTATACATCGTAGTAATACATCATTATAATAATAATAATAATAATAAGAGGAAATGCACTCCATTTATGTTATTAAGGCAAGATTTTTTAAACGACTACGGACTACCGAGCCAAACCTGCGTAACACACACGCTGTGCGGGATTTCTCAAAAGCCTCAGTGTGTCATTCCAGCCTCATTGTCCCTGTACTGTGCTTCATGAACCACACCACTGTGGGGCCGGGGCCCCGTCCCAATCCTTATAATCGGCCCTTCCTCGTCTCCTTTTGCCTCGAGGCCATCAAGTTAAAGGGACAAGAGTAGGTGGAAGCTATGTGTTGGGATGACATCGAGAAAATGGCAAAGCAAGGCGGGATTGGACTGTGCTATCTGAGACTGTGGGACTCGAAGTAAATTGACAGTGTGTTTGCTCACATGGAGGAAGGTGTGAGCCTGTGAGAATTGGGGGAATAGCAGAGTGTGGATAGTGTGAACAGAGACCCAGTTGTATGGGACAGAGTGCCTTACTGGCAGGAATGGATACAGCATGAAATGCGTTTTTCCAAAACAGCTCATAGTCCTCGTGTGGACTATATTCAAGATTTAGCTTTTTTTTTATTCTTCTTTTTTTTTTTTTTTTTTTTACATTAAAACATACAGCCGTCATCGTTGTCGGGAACGTCTCTGAAAATACAGTCCATCTGGTTGCACTTGGTACTACTATAGGAAAACCGACTGATTGTTTAGTTCTACGTTTGTGTTCATGTTTATCATTCACATCATACAGGTTTTTCTTCTTTTAAACAAACTTTTTCTTGCAGCATGACACAGTTAACACCATGCCATAAATGCCAGGCAAGAAAATCAATCACGACAATTTGTGTCTGTCATGCAAAGCCTAGATAATAACCAGCATCTTTTTTTCCTAATCCAGTACTGTATAATCAAACATTACATGCAGTACAACAAATGAAAAGCGTTTCTATGAGTACTAAGGTCAAAAATTGTCAAATTTCCCCATACTAAGAAAAGTGCTCTTGCTTCTCCAGTTTTCTCCCAAAAGCATCAAATCAAGTTATTCCTTCCTTTATTCATTAGGTAAGATGTTCGACTACTGATCGGAAGGTCATGTGTTTAAACCCCAGCACCACCGAGCTGCCACTGTTGTGCCCTTGAGCAAGTCCCTTAACTGCTCATGTGTGTTGAGATAAATGTAAGTCACTCTAGAGAAGAGCGTCAACACCAAATACCATGAACATAAGCATAATTCCCAGGACTGGCTCTGGATCTACCATGTGGGTCAGTAAATTCCACGTGGGTCAGTACATTTTTACTTAAGATTAATGAATATCTGAATCTAACATAATCCAGATTCTACAGATTTACAAATCATTCCAAAGATTCATTAAATTCTACTAAACTATACAAAAATGACTGGGCAAGGTCTTCCATTGTAAGCCTATTTGTAATTTTATACTCCTTTTGTTCACCCAGAGATCAAAATTCCTATCCTGAAGATACCATGGGCCACGACTTGACCATAGTCAGGAAAAACAATGGGCGTGCTCTCTGGGTGGTGAAGATGGCAGTATAGCCCCAGCGGGTATATTTGGTTGTTAAAACGTTGTGGTGATGTTAATTTGGCAATGTTGAGGACGTTGGTTTTAGGTCCTTTATTAATTACTTTGATGAAATGACATGGGAACATTGTTGACTGCGTGACCATGGGATAATGTTGAACAAATGCCCCGGACGCAATGATGCAAAAATGACGTCCAAGGACCAAACCAATGGCCTTCAGTCACTGTGGTGAAGACATGGTGTGCTTATCAGTGGACCACTAGGGGACATGCTGTTGATGCTAGTAAATGTGTGTAAATAACAAAAAGCACAAAAAAAGACAACAGCAATTTATCTAAATATTAAACTGGAAACCAGCCAAAAGTGTAAAAATAATAATAATAATAATAATAATAATAACTCTTAAAGTCAGATTTCTAAACGTTGATAGAAAATTGCAGGATCGTGGACAGTCATTCAGCGCAAGCGAAGCCAAATAACGGTTCAAATTGCATTTGTTTTCAGGTTCTATTTGCAACATCATGTTTGAATCATTCATTCGATGTTATCTCAACACCATTTTATTAAAGTCATTCTGAGTTTCAGGAACAGTGTTTTCCAGATGATGGGCATCATCACAACGTTGTAACAACTATATTACAAGGCACATCCAACATTCGGGTTCCTGCTGGGGGCTAGATAGCGTAGTCGCTACATTATGAGCTGTTTGAAAAAGTGACGTCGGTCGGCTGTTTTATTATAGAGCAGAGCCAGCTGCTGGGTAGGAAACACCAAGACGAATAGATGGGGAATGATTCTCATTTCGGGGAAAAGTGTCAAGACTCTCGTCTGTCATGATCACATGATACAGATTCAGTAGAAAGAGATTTTGTTGCAAGATGCCAAAAGAGTATTAACTTTATGTGCTTATAAATGTTGTGTTACAAGGGTAGGTACTGAGCACATTGCATGCTTGAGGAACGGCCGATTCTCTGAGCTGGCCTTACCGGAGAGGATGGGTCGGTATAACTTGCGAATCCAATTACATTTTGAACTCAAGCTGCATATTTGTCACTGGTACCTGCCCAAGGTAGTAACGTTTAATTGAATAACATCATTTAGTCTTTAGCTTAAAAGCAAGCACGACTGACTGGATCACTACATCGTGTGTAAGAGTGGAAGCTCGGCTACTTTCCGTCTAAGGAGTAATTCGTGCCATAAAATGATTCTGTAAGACAAACAGTTCTCTCTCTCTTTGCTCTGCTTTCATGCGCGGCGTATTCTGATGAAACTACAGCGGGCTTCGGCTGCTCTCAGCCCACACACAGCCCGATAACTGTGCCAACACGACAGACCATACTCAAGTACATGGAATGTAACTAAGAAACATGAAGCAGTATGGAAACGTTTATATCTGAGATCGATACCGAAGCTGCACTCAGTTTAATCACATATCAGAGACCTAAATCTTGGAGAAAATGTGAAGAAGACATAAAAACAACATAACGTGCCAGAAAGTGTTCCTAAGGCCCTGATAGTTTTGTACCTCTGACATGCATTTGTACCAGTTACTGATTCACCGAGTGGTTGAAGTGTGTTAGATTTAATTGCTGTTTACATGTGGAGATGTAGGAAGAGAAAGACGGAGCATCTATTGCACAGCTCAAGCTTTTCTTGACAAAGCTGTATCCTGCCTGCTGTGGGAAAAAAAAACACTAAACAAAAAGAAAAAAAAACAAGAAACATTTTATATTACTGAGGAAAATATTGAATCTGTGAAAGATGGCACATTCAAGGGGCCCATTTCAGATCGATATTACTGTGTAGTGTTAGATGTGTATTTACCTTGTACAGCTGTACTCCTATAAATATGGTTTAATGTATTATTGATAGTTTCAAAGACTTAAGTGATCAAATATTTTTATGAAATGCAACAGTGCGGATATATTAAATTTTGCTAAACTCTTGTTTACCTGTATGATATTCTGAAATACTGTCAAATAAACTCTTGACATGGTGTAAAGTATTCATTTTATAGTACTCATTATACTCATGTCCGTTTCTATGAGTGTGAGCGGTTGTTACCGGTACTGAACGACACAAATAAATCCTCCTAATGAAAGAGTTGTATTCTTTGAGCTCCTTGACGCCCTTAGTTTTAAGAAAGTTCATGTTGGATCCGGTAGTCCTATGGTACTGTATATAGTACCGGGGTATTTTTGACAGTACCATAATTCTTATTCGCTGATCAATGGTTCTACCATGGTACATACTTTACTTTAATCGTGCATATACATGGTTCTACCTTGTGCAGTAGTATGGTACTATGGAACACGTACCAGGATACTGTTAAAAATGTTATACAGTGGAACCTTGGATTGCGAGCATAATTTGTTCTGGATGCGTGCTTGTATATCAAAGAACTCGAATATCAAAGTGAATTTCCCCCATAAGAAATAATGGAAACTTTGATGATTTGTTCCACAACACAAAAATATTCAGCTAAAAATAATAAATACAAAATATAAAGTAGAAATAAAAGAAATTAACCTGCAGTTTACCTTTGAAAAGAATCATGGATGGTGTTAAACGAGGGCAAAAGCAGGAGCAGGGGGGCTACTGTTTAGGACGACTTTCACCCCTCTAAACAGATTGCTCTCCCGCACTCCTACAGCCTCTTTAAAAAGAAATTCTTCATAAGGGCCGTTGTTGCAGTACAGTTACTAAAGAACAGTCTCTACACAAAATTAAAAAAAATGCTTTACACACACACATATAATACGTGGTCACAATGTTATAGTAAACAGTCCTCGCGCGCACGGACGTTGACTACATCTGAATGGCGCACATGCATGGGACTGAGCATGGGAGACGATTACCCACAATCCCACAGCACGGAGAACCATTGGCTTACTTGTGATCATGTGACGCTCGGCAGACAATGCGCAGGCGTACCACAGTACTCGTTTCTATAGGGAATTTGGAAATGCCAATTGGCCTACCCTGCAGGTCTAATATGGTTCAGTATGTACAATACAAACACATCATAGTAGATTAAACTGAACTATTGTAGCCACTGTAGAACCCAATAAGTACCATGGTATTCGCTAAAGTACAAACTACAGTACTAGCATAGTATCCACTGAAGTGTAATAATTACCCTCTCTGGTACCCTATTAAGTCTTATGATGTTACCATGGTAATACTATTGAATATTATGGTATGTACTATAATTTATCATAGTACACTATATTACATACCCTAGTAAGATTTCTTATAGGTCCAACTCTGAAGTCTGTCCTGTTTTATAGTACTGTAATTTTATACAAAATCTGCAATACTTGAAAAAACTATTGCGTGTTGTCTTGCCCTTCGTTTCAGAATGAGTCGACTCTTTGTGCCAGCTCTTCAAAATGAAAACTCAGAGTGGCTTTTAATGAGCAACAGCTCACTGGCTCACTTAAAAGATCAGAACTTTATTAGCAAAGAACTACAAACACAATAATCATCCCTGCATTAATGCTTTAGTCACATACCAGTCAAGTGTGGTCTCTGTGACTTTGATCATGGCACGGATGTTGGTACCAGATGGGTTGGTTTGAGTATTTCAGACACTGCTGATCATCTGGGATTTCCATGCAGCAGTCTTTAGAGAATGGCACTAAATAAATAAGTAAATAAATAAATAAACCCACTGAGTGACAGTTCTGTGGGTGGAAGCCCTTTGTGTTGGAGAGGTCATAGGAAAATAGCCAGATTGTCAGTTCAGAACAATCACTTGAGGCTTGTTGAAGATTAAATCCCCCTGGTCTTTTTCCAGTCTTTTCTTTTCTGGTTTTTACCTAGACAACGATGATGACAGTTACATTTTCTCATATTATTTGCATTCCTTTCAATGCAATTATATGGAGGAATGGTGACTTAGTGGGTAGCACTGTCGCCTTGCACCTCCAGGTCCTGGGTTCGATTCCCCTGGGTTTCCTCCTAGTGCTCCAGTTTCCTCCCACAGTCCAAAGACGTGCAGATTAAGTTAATTGGCGTTCCCAAATTTCCCGTAGCAGGTGAGAATGCATGTGTAAATATTGACTGGAGGTCTTACAACGGTCGTAAACATGAGAGTATATACAGTGGTCACCACTGGCCTACATGGATGATGGAAAGACTGCAATTATATATAAAGGGGGAACAATACAGATAATTGTGACACGCATCATTTACCATTACCCACTCTTTTCATCCCAGTAACACTGCCATAAAATAAACTTACAATATTTTCACCAAAGAAAACAAAAAACATTGCATTTTGTGTTTATAAGTGTCGTACAATCAGTTGACAAAAAAATTACAAAATGAAATTCACGATTCTACGTATCAGTGCATCAGTCCCAGTTCAGTTCGAATATAAACAAATCTACACCCTTACAGCAATCATTTCTGAACATTTTAATGCTAACATTTTAATGTTTTTTTAACTTGTAATGTCGGATTCTGACCACTAGGTGTCAGAAGAGATTGACAAACGATGCAGCAGTTTTACGGTTCTATTAAAATAACTTGCAGTGACCTGCGAATGAATATATTCTGTTTAAAGATTCTAAACAGTGGCTTGTTAGTTGTATTCGTGTTCATGGTTATGATTAAAAGAAAGAAAAAAACAAAGAATGAAAGAAGGAAAAACATTGTTTCTGTTTAAGATCTTCACTTAATTTTCAAAAATTTATAGATGGTGATTATGTGCATAAACTTTTTCTCTGTGGATTTTCAAACAACACACACACACACACACACACACCTGACACACGACAGTTAATTATGAATGCGACATTTACTTGCTGCTGCAGGTCCATATTAATTTTGCTGCTCGCGATGTTACGGTCTATTTGCTATACAAAATTTGTCCACTAGATGTCAGTACAACGAGCCCTTACACGGAATGAAACTCTGGCTGGGAACCTAAATGAAGCTTCATCTCGAACTTAATGGTACGTCACAGTGTTTTGAGTGAACCAATATGGCCGCCTAGTTTTTTTGTTGTTTTTTTTAACGAAACGGCTTCAATGTAATGACGTCATGTCGTCTCGCGCGACTCTACCTCCTCACGTGCAGCGGTGTGCTCATGTCATGGTGTTCATTATTGGCTCGTTTGGATGAATTAAGTGTTATTTTATAATGTCTACAAAGCGGAACCTTCCGGCCTGGATGGTCGCATCAGGTCCTAAACGCGGTAAAGAAGAGAAGCTCAGAGAGAGTGTGAAGAGCAACCCGGAAGTAAACACAAACAAACGTGTAGGAAAAAAGTGCACTAAGAGGTAGTGTACCAAAAATAGGATTTAAACCTCTGACACTTTCTGATGATGGTTTGGAAACAAAAATGACATCTTGGTGAAGAGAGAATGTTCTGTTTGTTTGTTCTGCAGGATGATGTACTGGATGAATGAACAGGAGCTGGTCGAGACAGCACTCAGTGTTCTACAGAGAGATAACAGAAAGGTGAGGCTTTCATGGAAAAATCCTTTGGGCATGAGGTGGGGTACATCCTGGACGGGGCACCAATCCATCGCAGGACACACACACACACACACACACTACGGGCAATTTGGGAACGCCAATTGGCCTAATCTGCAGGTCTTTGACATGTGGGAGGAAACCGGAGGACCAGGAGGAAACCCCCCAACCACAGGGAGAACATGCAGACTCCATGCACACAGAGACGGGAATCAAACCGGGAAACATTAAGCCACTGTGCTGCCTTCTCTCCAGACATTTAACAGTAAATATAGACTTACTAGCGTTTGTACCCGTCATCTGTGGTTTGTTGAAATAGTTGAAAGAAAAATGTAATCAGCGATATCAATTCAGGTTGAAGCCCAAGCACAAAATTTTGTTTGGTGTGACATCATATGGAAGTGGTTTCCACTGGATTGGTGGCTCAATATTAGGAAATTGTACAAAGTGTACCTAGTTCATGGTAAGATTTTAAACCTACTGTCAATTCATCTTATTACAAAAAAGAAGAAATCGAGCATATAGAAAGGTTTATGATTACACCTTGTTCACGCCAAGTTGTACTTCTTTTGTCGTCAGCCGAATACGCTCCCTGTTCGGTAATCGGAGAGCGAATGACAGATTAGAAACTGAAGTTCTGTCTTAAAATGACTCCAGTGTGTTAAATTACACTTATACCACTTCAGCGCTGGTATTTCAGCTGTGAAAATATGAACTAATAATAAAAAATATTAAGTTTAGCTTTTCTAATGAATATCTTTTGGTGCAGGTGTCAGTTTTTATTGAGCTATTAGCTTATTAGTAGCATATTTTAAAGTAGTTTATTAAAGCTGGCACAAAGCTGTTTATAACAGCGCTTACGGTGCAGGTTACACTTCAGGTAGATATCAAAGTACTGCCAAAGTTTCATTAAATTCTGTCCAGCCAGTCTTGCGTGATGCTGTAACAAAATCTGGCACATAACTGCTCATAACTTTACTTCTTCTTAATATTTTCATTTCATTCATGGTGCAGGTTTAACCTCTGGCAAATACCTAAGTATAAAATTTTCTTTAAATTTTGTTCTTTTCATTTCTTTTTTCTTTCCACTGGTTTTGGATCCTTTAATGTATGAAACAAAAAGATATTAAAAGAGCGAGTTCCAATGTACAGACAAAACCTTGCATTTATTTATATACAGTAGATTAAAATTAATTGGACATTACACCATGTCTCCCACCTTTTTAACACGATCTTTTTCCATCTGTCAATCATTAAACCTTGTTTTTTTTTGTTTTTTTTATTGACATAAAAGCCAGCTGCAGCAAACAGATGTGCTTTGCCGAACCCCGAAAGAACCGTGATTCCAGAGACCGATCCTGAAGATACGTCTGACTCGGACATTTCGGAGCCAGCCTTGGATATTGCCGAGCAACAGACAGTACCGTACACCAGGTGTTTTGAGGAGAAACAGTCCAGTATCGCATCAGAGAGCTCTGCTGAGCAGCATCCAGGTTCGTCAGCAGTTTTGGAGAAGAAGCCTGAGTCTGTGGAGAATAACACCTCTCAGAGCAATTCTGATCATGAAGCTTTGCAGGTGCTGCGAGACATCTTTTTCAGCTGATGCTGGAATGTGAGTGCTGAAGGGTTTGAGTTCAAAAGTGCAAAACTGACAAACTGGAAATTCAGGAACACCACCAGATAATGATTCTATATTATTGTCCTCGGTGGAGAGCCTTCACTCGGAGTCTTCTGTTTTGTCAAAAAGTTTAGTTTAGATCAGCATGGCTAAACTGCCGGAGCTTGAATTTAATAACATATGTAGGTTATAAAGAATGGGTGGCCATTTAAACATCAAGTGATTGACTAAGTGATTTAGGGTCTGAGTTCTGTTTTTGGTTCTCTGTGCATGGAGTTTTCATGTTCTCTCCGTGCTTGGTGGGTTTCTTCCTGGGAACACCCCCCTCAGAGTCCAAAGACATGCAGAGTAGGCTAAATGGAGTTTCCAGATTGCCCACAATGTGTGTGTGTACAAATACAGATAAGTGACAAATTAAAGGAAAACTTAAATAAATGATTAAGAAACCAAAATGCAATCTGACAGTAACTGGCATCCCAACAACTCTTTTAATGTCCCAAAAGTGGAAATGACTTTCAGTGAGGTCAGGAGGACTGTACAGGGGATGTGGCAATACCTTCCAGCTGAGTTCCTGTCATGTGCAAATAGATGGTGTTCATGAATGACTGTGTGTAGAGTTCCTAGTGCTGGGGACACGGGTCAGGCGTTGCACTCACTTAATGTTAATGTGAACAACTGCAGTCGGCTTCGGTATCATCATTCTTGGCATTACGGCCATATTTAATACATTTGCAGCCTTCACGGCTTCATTCGAGAAAAGTCCTTGTTCGACTCTAATGTCCTGCAATAAAAGTTGCTTGTGTTCAACTGCAAGAATATTTTCTTGTCATTAAAAGGTAAACCAGTAATGTCATGTTTGTTTGTTTATTGATTGATTGCTACAAAACTGTTAGCAAAAAAAAAAAAGTATCATTCAGGAAGTGGTACTGAAGTTTGGTAATTTTTACCAAAGCCAAGGATTTCCCTGTATCTTCATGATATTTGGCAACTGTTCCCAATATCTACATGATATTTGGCAACTGTTCCCAATTCTTATACTGTATATTAAAACAATAAGAATATTTACACCTACTAAAGTATCAGCCCAGTGTGTAGTGCATCTCACAGAAACAGGACCGATGAGAAAACAAGATTTTATCAAGACTTGCATCAGGGCAAAGGGTTCAAACCGACACGAGCACAAACAGTCCATCAGATGTGTGTACAAATTACATTCTTAATCAAACTTGGATTAAGACAAAAAAAATGGGTGACGAATATGTGTAAGATTTCTTTTTGTTTAAAAAAAAATGCTTCAATGAAAAATTTATTACCATCACACATTTTCTTCTAAAACATTTCACTCAACCTATCCTGATAAAACAGACTCTCAGACATGGGTTCCCCACTACAGCTAATCCTCATACACAAAACTTAAGTTCACACTCACACACAACACATTCTTAACTCATGAGAATCCTCCCCAGCCTCGCACAGCACAAACCACAGAGAATTCAAGTTTATAGACTTCTGCCTCTGATCCCAGTCCCACAATCATCCGCTTTATATTATTTATTTAGCTAAAATAGCTAAAAGCACATCCAAAACATAATCTTATCCACTCACGTTTAATCATCAGTCGAGGCTGAACATGATTTGACTTCCGCGGAAATCATAATACTGCTGTGATTCATTGCATTGCAGAGTTTTCTGATTTAATTATAATTTATTTAGAAATGACCACTTATATTCCAAAATTATAATTTATCGCTTATGGCTAATGATATCACATTGTGGCATTTCTATTATACAAAAAAAAAAAGTTTTTAAAAAGTATATCAAAAGAATCTGGGTAAAAAGGTGATGATACTGCAGTGAGGGCTGGACAGAAGATAAATCAGTCTAAAACATGGCATTTCATCTCTCAGGCTGGTTTCAAAAATAAAGCACTGCCTCTCACAAGCACAATAACTACTAATCATATAATTACAAAAAAACAAGCAAGTTCTCAGAACATAACAGCTCCTATAGATGCTGAGTCTTGTTGACTGACACTGTTATCAGAATGACAGAAATGCTGAAGCATCCCGTTGCTAATAAAAGCAGACAATCAATACTTTTGTTTACAGCCTGAGTTATAGTTATGTGCTTGGAGCAGGCGGCGCTTCACAATACCATATTGCCAGAGAAGTCAATAATAAGAGCTCTGGCGAGCTGCTTGGTAGTTTCGTCCCGTGGTGTGCTTGTGTCTCGGATGGTGAAGATCCTCGGGTAGAGGGGAACCGGTACGGAGCCGCTAGAGTCCACCGTTCTCTGACAGTGGAGCCGTTTGGCTGTTTGCGTGGCCGTCCGCAACACTGACCTACAACAACACAGAGGATTAACATTATCTTCGGTGTTTCAAATCGTCTACTGCAATGATTTAACAGTGCTGAACTGGTTCAATAGCACTGTGATGGAAGTAAAGTTATACAACACTTAGTTCTGACCGAGTAATCCGATTGAACGAGAGGCTTTGAGTGCTGATAATAGACGGCAACAACACGCGTTCGTTTAACTATGGCAAGGCACTACTTGGTGAGAGGGACGAGTGATTGTACTAACTAACTTTCCATTTAATGCTATTTTAGGATTTAACCCCGGAACCCTAGAAGATAACAGAGCTGATATTATAAAGAGAATATATAAATATTAAATTTATAAAGATTTACAGGACTGTCCACCACTTTCTTGATTTATTCTCCTCACCTTTTGGTTTCATAGTACTGGTAAGAATTTTTAACTACTTTCACCCGTTAATCACACTCCGCCAGGTGAGGTTAGTTCGTTCCGCCAGTCGTGGAAGGATACGTGATGGTGGAGCAAATTACCTGGTTAAATAAACTAACAAATCATAATCTGTTGATGATAAAAAAAAAATTTGGAACTGCTGTATGAGAGCAATATCACACTCGAGGTTGTGCTGGATATCATCACAGCTGAGATGCCGTTGTGTGAAGTGTGCAGAACCTCGGCTTATGAATTTAATTCTTTCTGCCATTGGTATGAATTCTCCCTTTATGTAAATACAGATAATCCAGTCCAGCCACCCGAAAATATTACCAATATTACAAAAAAAAAGTTGAAATTGTGGGTTGACTCTTTCGAAACAGTGTTTGCTGACTGAGAAAATTTGACTAACTGAAAAAAACGCTTCACTTGGCATTCCACAAGTTTTGAACAGCGTTCCTAGACGTTTGTGCAACTTAGCCAGTGTTCGGTTCCACTGTACAATTATTATACCCCAAGTTACTGAAAGGAAAACACTGCAAAAGTAATTAGTAGTAGTAATTTACTACTACTAAAAATAATAATGATATATATTTCTATTATTAAGTACCTGTTTGGGATTATAGACTCCAAGTTTAAAGCGACAGCAGATGACATCTACTAAGAAACCAACCAGGTTGTGCACCATGCCTAGGGACAGAGAAAAACCACTTTAAGGTACTCACACACTTTAATGTGACATTCTTGTTACGAACACAGTCACAATCTACATTAACTGTACCTGTTGTAGAGAAGATGCCCCCGACGATGCCACATAAACGTATGAGGAACTGCCACAGTGGCATGTGCTGCTCGGTTATTCGGACCATGAGCGAGCTGAGATCGTACTTCATAAAAATTCCAGAGACGCCGTGACTTCCTGCTGCATGGTTAATCACCCGCTCCTGCAACAACACAACCAAAAGGTTCAGTGGCTCAAAATGGACGTGTATAGAACAGAACGAATACATCTGGAAGGAAAATAAAGCAGGATTATTTTAATTCAGGTTCAGTAATTGTTCTGCATAAGAAGCTGGTTTTCTCTAGCGCTTTATGATTGATTCTTTTTATTATTGGAAAAAAAAAACAGCCACAGGAATCTCATTGTCCCTCCAACACCAAGTCATTTTACTTTTGAACTAATCTAATTTACTTTCAAAATTGAACACGACAAAAGAGCTGCAAGCCCTAAAAAGCAATTCAGACATATCAGAATAAATCTGACATTCTGATCTGAAACAATGCTTTCCTTTTGGATAGAAATAAGAATAATATCCCTATATTGAATTACTCTCTCTTCCGTAGCAATAACAGTGAGACTACCTGATAGCTAATTTGAAATTAAATAGCTAGTTTTGTCAGCCATTTTATTCTTGGTTTTAGTCCCGGGATAAATGTCCGTTAGTTTTTATCATATTCAGTCAATCTTATCCTATTGTTGTTCAGTCAAGTTTTAGTTGACTAAAAGTCTGGAGATTTTAGTCTAGTTTTAGTCAGAGGAACCCCTAAGTATTTTATTCAGGTTTTAGTCAATGAAAATGTAACATTTTAGCAATACGATTATTATTAATTAACCCTTTGAAGGTTTTTCACAAAATAATTATCTTTAACAATTTTTTTTAAATATGAATTTACACACTTGGACACTTGTATGGATACTGTAGCTCTGTAAAATATATCACAACATAATTATGTTAATTATGTTTAATTATGTTATGTTGTGACATAATTACTACAAAGAAGCTGTAAAACTGGGTGATTTTTATAGTATGCCTTGATGCGTCTCTTCAAGTTTGTGGTATTTATCCCCAGCGATTGTATCGGATATAGCACTTTCCTCAGAGAGTGATTTTGCACGAGCAGGAGTTTAAAAAGTTGAGGTCAGTTGGGTTTATGTGCCTCAAAGGAAGTACTTTATTGCTCATCATACACACGATTCATTTTTATGTTTTTCTACATTGAAAAAATGCTGAAGGCATCCAAAATATACAATAACCTTCTCTGAACAGTTGATATTGAGATGTGAATCAGCTACTTATGCTCTGTAAAGCCTTCAAAACTGCTCTAACCTGAGATGATGTTTATTGGTGATTTTTGAGACTAAATGAGCAATGTCTCTGAAGCAGAGGTAGCTTTTGGTCTTGCTTTCCTGCGATGCTCTTCACGAGATATATATAGAGACATATAGAGTTTCCTCATGGTGCTTGATGGGTTTTGCAATTGCACTTGACAATACTGTTCTTGTAGGAACTATTCCAGAAGTGATGACAATAACAACTGACTGTGTTTGTTGTTACCCAATACCATACGTGTTATTTCATAGTTTTGAAGAATAATCTGGTATTGTTAAATAAAGTAGAAAATGAATCCAGAATTGTGTCCTAACCTTTGACTGGTACTGTATATTCTTTCGTCTCTTTTTTTAACCTCTAGACTTGTGACAGCTCCACACTCTTCAGATGCACATCAGTGCTGTTGTTATGGCAACCAATGTGGATGAGCAAGACTAAGTTCTGAACAAATGTATTCTTATTTTCTTTAGCTCTCACCAAGCAAAGCTCAGAAAATCAGACTAGTGTCATTTTTGTGTCAAGGCGTGTATTTTGCTGGTTTAAATTGTAAACGTGTTCCTGTTTAGTGACGGGTAAAGTTAGGAACGTCAGATGCCTTTAACACTAGTTCAACAGGTTCTTGTGTTTTTAATGTGACGACATACCATTCTTTTTCATAACTATTCTTGATTTTCTTTTTTCTTTTTTTTTTTGGTGCAATTTTGTTTTTAAAGAAACAGAATTTAATATATTTTTTAACTATTTAAAGTGCATGATTTTTCATAATTTAGTGTGTCAGGCTGGAAATAAGACATCTGTTATATTTCTTTTCAGACTGTGACACAGCTTTAGAAGTAATGCCTGATTTATATTTATAAAGAATAAAAATGGTTATTGGGATCTAAGGGCGAATACCGCTTCAACCTACCCGTTCTGTAACAGAGTACTGATGTGTATCAGCTGTCACTTGGTAGGTCTCCAGTTTAGTCGGTACAATGGTGATGAAGTACTGAAACATCTGATTATCTGTCAAAGACATTAGATTAGAAAGACGTAAACATGCAGAAGAATACTGGGAGGAAAAGGAAAAGCACATGAAATCAGTAACAAATGATCAAAACACAGGAGTGTTTAAGGACAGAATAATGTAATTTCCTTAATGCTCTAAGGCTCACATGGTTACTATGCTGTGAAACCTGCTCGGCAGGTCACTTACGATCTGTGCACACTTTCTCTGTGCCGTCCAGCGGGTTCAGAATGCCTGGGATTTCCTCGCCGAAGGACAGGTGGTCTATTCGGTGTGAGAAGTTGTAAGCTGTGGATTGATAGGAACACTGCTTTTAAGACCGCAGCGAAGCTCTAGGCTGACAAGGCGACAGGTTTGCATAACAAATTTTTGATGGAAATAAACGAGATTTTACTGCTCTCCTATCTTCAGATTGGTTCCAATCACCTGGTTTTACTTTAATATAAAAACAGGGGCAACACTTCCCTGAAGCTATAATCAATAGTTTAAGTCTCAGTCCTGGATCGTTCTTGTGACTAATGTTTAGTAACATCATTAACAAAGCGAAAAACTTACTTTCATGGCTGACGAGTGCAGCTAAGTGAGCATGGCCTCTTGGGTGTGGGATGGCCCTGCAAAAGAGAATACACACTCATGTGAAAAGATAAAGTAATGTATGTACTGAATGTTGTATGAGAACTAGGACTCATGATAAAATTTCTCTAGAATGAAAGCGTAAAACCGATTGACATTTACAGTAGACTTTAAGTACAGTACATGAGTGACACTCTTAGCCGCAGGGAAAAAATTTTGAATGGTGCAAATGTTTTAAAGAAAGTAGTACATCTGTGAATGACAATCCTGGCCGAGGTGACTCAAGGGCCCGCTGCGGTCGTTTCTGTGAACGTTCAGCAAGTGGTAAGCCTGATACTTAAAAAAAAAAATCCTACAGATAATTTGCAGCCAACTTGTGGTAGAGATGCATCAGTCTGTCGGAACTGTACATACAGCTATTCACCAACACCACTTGCATATTACAGGAACTCAGCTGGGAGTTTCTGCCACATTCTCTGTACAGTCCCGACCTCGCTCCAAGCCATTTCCACAAGTTTGGGCCATCAAAGGAGTTCCTGGGAGGCCAGCTTTCAGGTGTGAAACATTGAAAATTTTCAACAGTATCCAAACGCTAGGTATGAAACGCTGGGATATGCTTCAGTGCTTCAGTGTAGCAGGGGATTATATGAAGAAATAAAGGTAGTTTTTACTCTCGAAACTGTGTTTTGTTATTCGGGCAATGGTGGCTTCAGCGGTTGAGGCTCGTTGTTGCTGATCAGATGTGCTTAAGGATTTGATGGTAGCCACTGTTGGATCCTCGGGCAAGAGCCTTCACCATCCACTGCGTGCAGTACCGGTCCCAAGCCCATTTAGAACATGGGGAGGGTTATGACGAGAAGGGCATCTGGTGTTAAAACCTGTGGTAGATCTTGCGGATCAAACGATCTGACATGGCGACGATTAGAATGAAAGGGCTAAAGATGCACAATCAAAAGTCTTGGTTTGACTTGAACGTTTTGACCTCTAAGCTAACACTCTGCTTTCATTAAGGTTGTGTCGGTGTAACATCGCTTATGTAACGTCTTGTTAGTGAAACTCATGCTGAGTAAAAACACTCAGTCTGTAAAGCTCAACCCCACCAGTTCAACAAAAACCTTGAAAAGTGCTGCAAAAGTGTTAGTCATGAGTAATAACTGACAATACTGCATTTGTTGTTCTTCGACAATACACACTATCTGGTCAAAGGTTTACGGACACCTGATTGTTATACGATCATCCAGATTTTGTCGTCTTTTTGCTGCTACATAATCTTAACTCTGCTGGGAAGGCTCTCCACTAGATTACAGAGAGAATGGCTGTGGGGGGGATTTCTGTTCTTTCAGTCAGACTTCTATGCTCGGCTATATAAAAAATAAGGTCTAGCATGACAGGACATTAAAGACTTATGCAACAAAATATTAATGACAAAACGTAGCAAATCTGTACAAAGCTACAAGCGGGTTTAACAATAAACGTAGGGGTAATGATAGGGGAAATGCATACTTGCCGACCGTGATGTGGAAGTTTCCAGCCACTTTATTAACGTACAGGTGTCCATGTATTCTGCACGCATCGAGTGGCTGCGTAGGACTGTCCTCCCTGGGAAAAGGAAAGCAACAGGACACTGATGAACTACACTCCTCTGAGACAGCATGATATCAATCTTCTCAACATTCAACAGCATGTTTGTTTCCAGATCTGATGCTTCGTGAAGAGAACATGAAAACTGACCTCGGGGGTAATGCAGTAGGGGCTCCTCTCATGACATTTTTAAAGAGGACGTCCTGCAGCGAGTGTTCCTCACGCAACCTGTTCTGAATCAGCACAAGTGTCCTGGGGAGGAAAAAAAAAAAACAGACATAAAATCAATAACTGTCCAAGGCTAAGGTTGGCAGGTACGCTTATAACACAAGCCTGGTTGTTATATATGTTAATTCACATTCATGTACAAGTAAACTGTAAACAAGCTTAATACCTGGATTTTAAGACAATATTTATTTTAAAAGTACATGTAAAGAATAGAACAAGGAGTGTTTTGTTACAGAGGGGAAAAAAAAAAAAAACTTTCAATGACAGGGCAGTGTAATGACATGACGCAGTGTAGTGTCTGACATGACGTTCATCTTACACAAAAAGTTGATTATTTTTGAATAACTGTGTGTCCTGAGGTGTATTTGTCAACTAAAGTTTGATACATCATAGTGTTTATTTATTTACTGCTATGTTTAATGTTGACAAACATTCTGAGAAATTAATAAACCCCTGAAAATAAATGCTAAGAAACAACTTGCAGTACAGTGCAAAATTCTTGATCCACCCCTCACTTCTTCATACTGAATTTAATTCAATTATGTAGATTAAATGAAAGGAATAGGAAGAAACGCTTTACTGTGACAGGCTATGAAGTGCCTAAATATAGAAAGTTAAAAACTGGTTGTTTAGACAACAATTGTCAGTTCCAACAACTCCGCATTCAGCATCACCAGTATACTAATCATTAGCCTGAACATCTGTCATCATCTGCACCTGTTTCTCAGGTTCCTGCCTCATAGGTCACTGTGTGGCTTAACAAAATAAACACATTCTTCCTAAACTGATCAGGTACAAGGACTGGACTAGACATAAGAGCCAAAATCTTGCCAAAAAAGTCTTTCAGGAAGCCTGGAGAACGATTAAAAAAAAAAAAAAAAAAATAGAAGAAGGCCTGACTTCTTGCAAGTAAAATATGAACAAATGAGGAACTTTTGCACTAGAGAGTACTGTAGCTCTAGTTATACACAGTCACCCTGTCACCAGACTGTTTATGAATCTCTTGTAATGCTTTATGCACGTTCTTGGTTACATGAAAGGTTTTTTTGTTGTTTTTATTAACCTTATATCTACAAGATTTGAGGGAGCAGACCAGTAAACCCTTTAATAAGTGTTAAGTAAACATCTTCTAACAGTTCTCCTAACTTTTAAAATCCTTACAGGTAGAACACAGAGATCCTTATGTGTAAGGAACAGGCAAATTAAAGCATCTGATTTGCCTTGCAGCTGGAGCTTACGTCAGAGCTGCTGATGTAGTAAATTAGCAGCTTCTGAAAAATTTGAATTTAGAATTCAGTAATGCTGTGTTATAAACTGTAGTAATCAAGTGCATAAACAAAAGCACAAAGAGAAGAGCTGTTTCAATAGCAGTTGACTTACACCAATGACTTATCTTAATCTGCTTAACAACCGACTTCAATTAAAAGAGGCTAGAAATTTGAACTCAACATCATTTCTGATTTATTTGTTTGCTGGATGGATGTTTTTTTCCATTATCACATTAATTTAGTGTAAGTAAATGTTTTTCTAATGATTTCCAAAACTGTACATATTAAAGTCACTCTATAAATGTACGGTATATAAATATTTATATAAGCTGCAGTTCTGGAAGTTCTTCGAAACTAAATCGGTACATGATTTAAACATCAAAAATATACTTATTACATGGAGAAAGGAATAAAATTAGATAATACAACGAGACAGTGCGATTAATTTACCTATGCCATAATCTCTGTTGAGGAGACAGCTCAAACACAACCTGCAAAAGAGCCATAAAATATGTTATAACCACTGACATAGTTCATTATTAACACCAGCTGTGTCCATAGTGTCAATTCTCACCGGTTCATACTTCAAGCCCTCGGATGCGACCATAGTTTCAGCTAGGTCCAAGACGTCTGCACCCACAACTAGACGGTTTCACAAAGCGAAATAAATGAGCCATATCATCAGAACTGCATAGGGCAATGTCATCTGCTATTAATCATTTTCATTAAATACGTTTAGCATCAGTCAGTCTGTTGCAAATCTTTTGTCATGTGATGTTTTTCAGTAACAGTAAATGTACATTACCAGTGAAAAATTTGGACAATCCCATGGATTTTTATTTCTTTTCACATTTTAAAACAATGCTGAAGGCATCCAAAATACGTTGATAAAACAATTGATATTGAGTCTGCTACTTATGCTCTGTAACGGCTTTATAATGGCTCTAATCTGAGGTGCTGTTAATTGGTGATTTTTTGAGGCTGGTAACTCTAAACTTTTGCAGAGGTAAGTTTTGGTCTTTCTTTCCTGGGACGTGCCTTATGAGAGCCACTTTCATCATGTGCATGATGGGTTTTGCAAATGTATTTGACAACAACCGTTTCTTTTAAGTACTATCCCAGATCAGCTAATCTTTGTGTCTTAAAATAACAACTGACTTTTTGTGGTTCTTGTTAAATAATTACCTAATGCCGTATGTGTTATATCATAGTTTTAAAAAGGAAAAAAAAAAGAAAATAAAACTTTTGACTGGCACTGTGTATAGGAAAATATACATATACTCACACTGACACCTCATGGCGACTGTAATGTCTATATTTATTCTTAATTTACTGTAACAGAAAATAAAAGAACAGACGTCAAGATCAGCTTCTTGATCTGTCTATAATACCATCAATTATTAGATTGCAAAACAAACAAACACGTTACCTAGAAAAATCTGTATCGACTTCATATTCATACTTCATCCATGTGTCCCGATAGACAAAAAACTCAAAGAAGGCCAGCAGTGCCATGGCAGCGAAGGCGATCAGAGACACTGAGGACAAGAAAAGAAAGTTTGACATGATAATATAATGTTTCAGTGTGTGTTCACACACAAGCCTGGAATGTTCTGGAAATTTCCCTGCTCAAATTGTTCTCATTTAGAACTGTTCTCACAGGACCTCCAGGATTAGGACCATGTTTTGGGGAACGTGTGGAGGGGAAATGAATGGAGGTAATGAGAACTCACCGGTTCCACCACTAGCTGTTGTTTCCACATAACTCTCAGGAACCTTGGGGAAAGCATCCAGCTCCTTTACTAAAATTAGAGCTTTCTTTCGAGACAGTCTCCGCATCTTTGGGAGCAACAGACCCCTGGTGAACCTGTGAGGAATGGAGCAGATGAACACCAGTACATCTGGATACCTTAATATAACAACCACAACATTAGCAGCTAGCGCGCGTTATTCTGCCTCAACTCCAGCTAACGACTTTCCCCTAGCTTTTCCCTGACGACCCTGCTGAAGCTGTGACAACCGGGACAAAGAAAAATGTAAATACGAAACGCTAAAACCGCACAAATTAGCTCCGAAGCTAAAGAACCGCCGGGAGAACCCGCTACGGCTAGCGAACACCTGTAATTTCACAAGCTAGTAGAAAAAAACTAGCTCGCTTTAAATGCGCCTACCTGTAAAATGGTCCGTTAAATAATCATCGTTGATTCACGGCTTCGACTCGGAACATTCCCCGCTGTAAAAGCAGCGTTAATAAACATGTAAACGGAGTGAAAAACCAGACCGACCCGCTGGGGCTTTGAGACTGAAGTGGAGCCGTGACGGTGTCTTGCTGATGCATCATGGGAGATGTTGTACTTCCTCGACGTCTGGCGTTGACTGAGTCGATTCCTTTCAACCGTTCGGTTGAGTGAACCGACTCCTTTTATTCACTGTTCGGAACAAGCATCCTAAAAGGGGGTTTCTATTAATTAATTCATTCATTCATTCATCTATGGTGCATCTAGGGTCGCAGGGGGCCTGTCCTAGGAAGATATGGTACACTCCAACACCTACAAAACATCTACACACACACACACACACATACATACATACATACATACATACATACATACACACGCTACAGGCCATTTAGCCAAATCTGCATGTTTTTGGACTTGTCTGAGGAAACCCACCAAGCACGTAGAAAACTAAGTACTCCACACACAATCGAACCCTCAACCCCCACGGTTCTGACCATTATGCCATCGTACTGCCTGCTCCCACTTACTCATCATCTATACCTCTTTATCCTGTATACAGGGTCGCAAGCGCCTGGAGCCTGGAGGCAGGGTACACCCTGGATGGGGTGCCAATTTATCAGGGCACACACAAACACATACTCACGTGCTCATTCACGTACTATATGCATATATACGCAGTGGTATGGAATTTTGGAATGGAACAGCTAAACAGGACTTTAATAGGAAACAGTTAAATTGAAGCATGACATGTATCTTTATCAAATGGAATCTTAGTATAGACAGCTCAAAACAAAATTACTACCTGAACTATAAAAAGGAACCTTAATAAGGAACCATTAAATACAACACTGGTACTGTACTGTATGTACTGTAACTATTTACGGAACCTTATTATGGGACTGTTGACTAGAACCTTATGGATTGTCAACTGTAATCTTGTTACAGAGGTTTGGTCAAATGTATACATCAAATGCAACTGTTATATGGAATTGTCAAAACAAACCTAAAGGAGATACCATGACACAAATATCTAGGCATGTAACATTTATATTCAATTCAATTTTATTTGTTTAACGCTTTTTAACAATTTACATTATCGGAAAGCAGCTTTACACAATCAAAAGAATTATTTAAGTATGTATGGAATGTGAATGTGTATGAATCAAAATGGTCCGATATTTCCTGATGAGCAAGCCGAGGGCGACAGTGGCAAGGAAAAACTCCCTGAGATGGCAATAGGAAGAAACCTTGAGAGGAACCGGACTCAACAGGGAACCCATCCTCATTTGGGTGAAGAAGAAAGCAGGAAATGATCTGCATTTATACTGTTTGTTAGGTGGCATGCAGTTCGGTATAACAGTTGATGTTAATTGAGATGTTAATATGGAGTCCAGGTGTGACGAGATCTCCAACCAGGAATCAGACAGGTCCAGAGGGCAGAGGGAGTCTGGATCACTGGCAGCTCAGGAACGACGTGTAGTTCGACAGAGACATATGCCGACATGGACAAGATTACTGTGCACTGATGTAAAATATAGTACGTATAGTGGTCCTACAAATTAGTCTAGGAAGTGATATTTGAAAAAGTTGCAAGTGGGTTAGTGTGGCTTTCTGCCCAATCAGGCAAAACATTTTTTTGCATATTTGGATGGAAAAATGTGTCTTGGGTAGATCATATAAATGGATAATTGTAATTACTATAATATTAAAATTAGAGCTCGACTGAATGGTCTTGAGTATTTCTTGATGAAAAAGCACGAAGCCTGCTGCTTACCCAGTGTTAAAGACTTTCCAATAGCCATAGGAAAAAAAACGTTATCCTTGACAAGCAAAAAAAAATGGTTGTAAACATTTCTGTTTAGTGTCTCTCATTAGTGTGAAAATTGCTTAAAATTGCTAGGTTGAGAACAGGACTGCGTTCAGAATAAAACAGCAGTGCAGTATCCAGAGACTGAGATAATCTGTTGAAGAAAGGGTTTATTAACAGAAGACTTGGGTAGTGAATTGTTCTCAGCACAACACTGTGGACTTTTATTGACCATCTTATTAGATAGGCTGGTTGGTGCACTTTGTGAATACATGCAAGTCAGAAGTTCACTCACTCATCACTCATCTTCTATACCGCTTTATCCTGTATTCAGGGTTGCGGGGACCTGGAGCCTATCCCAGGAGGCTTAGAGCACGAGGCAGGGTACACCCTGGACAGGGTGCCAAACCATTGCAGGGCACACACACATTCACACACTACAGGCAATTTGGGAACACCAATTAACCTAACCTACATACAGTCTTTGGACTGTGGGAGGAAACCGAAGTACACGGAGGAAACCCACCAAGCACGGGGAGAACAAGCAAACTCCATGCACACAGAGACGGGAATCGAGCCTGGCCGGGAATCGAACCCGGACTCTGGAGGTGCAAGGCAACAGTGCTAACCACTACACAACTGCGCCGCCAAGTCAGAAGTACAAATGGTGAATTTTGTCTGTTTACTTATACATGGATCTTAATATTTGGCTCACATGGTAAGGGGTGAATACTTAGGCTTGTTTTGGTGAGTAAATTGAAACATGTATGTTTCAGATCAATTGTACTTGCAAACTGGTTTTTTTGTTTCAAATTAGAATCATTCATTTTTTTTCGGTATGAAGTGTAAATAAGCATAGAATATAGACTATGATGCAAAATACCCTCACAATCTGATGGACATTAACATATTAACTGTTCACTTGCTGAAGATATGGATAACCTTGTTATGATCCTGAATGAATGTAACATTTACACAATTAGGAACTTTGGATAAAACGCATCACAGTTTTAACCTTCTTTGGATGGAACACAGCATAAATACAGGTTATATTTGCTTGTGCTAATAAAGCACACACACATATCCATTCCTCCTAAAAGTGAACATAATGTGATAATTGTGAAGGTGGGACACTAACTGAGTAAATGTACTTCGTTACTGTACTTACTTATATATTTCATGTATCTGTATTTGACTTGAGTAGTCTTATTAGATGATGCTTTTTACTTTTACTCCGCTCGAAAGTACAGCAAATATCTTCAGTTTTACTCATAAGTACATTTCTGCATATTGTTGATGTGGGAATTTTGGCTCCTGTGGATTATAATGTGCAATTGCGTGACTTGCATTTCCTTCTAAACACACCTAATAGAGATTTTTTTTACTATGAAAAAGACTACTGTGAGATACTACAGGCTGTGTACTTTTGATACTTACTGAATGTAAATTTTAACATGAGTACTGTACTTTTGTACGTTTTTCAAGTCGAAATGGAAACATGACTAATTACTTGAGAAATATTTGCCCTATAGATTCTATACTTTTACTCAAGTATAGGACTTTGCAGAGATCTGGAAAATTATGCTTCAATGAGATTCTGTAATTTAAACATGGTGTGCATTAAACAGTTAGAGATTAAAAGAATGTGGAGCATTACTGAGTGAGCCATATTACTTTAATCTTACAACCATACATATATAAAACACTTATTCCTTTCATTTACTTCAAAAAATTGATTGTTTAGATTAAAAACACGTTTGACAAACACGGCATATTTTAGTTCTAGGAGTAGTATGTTAAGGTGCCAGGACTTGAGAAGACCCGAGGAAAAATGAATGAATCCTGCAAGAAACACAGCAAAATATATTCAACATGATAATACAGACGCAGTCTTTACTTCCTGCTACTAGAAAGTGTGACACGACCTGTTATTTAGGGCTAATAACTGCAAAGCACAAGGGAATTTAAAATATAATTTAGCAACATGTCCAAGAATCTGTAGATTCTCTAGATATTGATCGAATCTGGGCCCTCATCCAGCAGCACAGCCCTCTCAGGGCTGTTCGAGGTTGGAGTGTCTGGATTCTCCTGAGAAAGCTCCTCAGAACAGCGGCTGATTGTCGGCGAGATAACGTCAGGGCTCGTGTCACAAGATTCAGTGCTCTGTTCAGACGTGACGGTGGTGGTGGCTATACTGGGGGGGACAGGGTCAAAGTCATCGTCATCGTCCTCCAGGCTGGAAGCCTCACGAATGTCTGCGGACGGATAAAGAGAACGGAGCTGAGCAATACCTGGAAGAAAAAGTGCTGGTCTTAAAATTTTATTCGACTTTTTTATTAAAGCCTCGGCCACACAATAAATCTCAGGTTTTCTCATCAAAGCTTTATTAACAAAATCATTCATCAGTGTTATATATATGAGCTCAATCTGCGATATTACAAAATTGTTTAAAGCTTTGATCTAAATTATTTCTGGGTTGCAAATCCAGTAATTAGAGGATGTTTGTTGTGATTTTTTTTGTGTTTTCTTTCATTTTCAGGCCCACTGTAAGAATAGCTAATTAACTTGAAACTTTTAGCCAAGGACTCTCAGATACTGAAATTACCCTCCACCTGTGACAAATGTGCTAGTCTACTAGCTGTTAATTAGCCAGCTAGGATGACATAGATGACATGAAGCTAGGAAGTCTTTCCAAAGGAATGTTTCCTATTCATTCATATCCAAAAATCCTAATATTTCTTATAAGAAAAAAATGGAAAGGTTTCTAGGTAATTTGAGTAATTCCTTGTTGTACAAAACAGTACAACAACATATTCACTCATTCTCTATAGCGCTTATCCAGTGCAGGGTCACAGGAAATCCGAAGCCTATCCCAGGAGACTTCAAGCACTAGGCGGGGTACACAACCATGCACACACTCACTCACACACACTACGGGCAATTTGGAAATGCCAGTTAGCATAATCTCTAGCTGTGCCACTTTATAAACATATTATTATACTCCAACACTTTTTACTGAATTAAAATTACAATTTGAGAAGTTCTTTAATATCACACACTCACTCATCTTCTATACCACTTTATCCTTTATGTATTCAGGGTCACGGGCACCTGGAGCCTATTCCAGGAGACTTAGGGCACGAGGCAGGGTACACCCTGGGCATGGTGCCAAACCATCGCAGGGCACAAACACATACACACTCACACACCCATTCACACACTACGGGCAAGTACCCGGAGGAAACCCACCAAGCACAGGGAAGTACTACTTTCAAAGCCAAGTACTTTAATATAAAGGTAAGAAATAAACAAGTAAAACTTACTACTGAAGGCCTCTGGATACTGCTTGGCAATTTTGCCTTTTAATGTCCTAAAAGAAAAGGTTCAATAATTTACATTATATAAGTCCATTTACATAAAATGTATCCCTCATATGTTCATCTTATACCGAGCAGAAAGATAACAACGTATGCCCACTGCACCTAATTCGGCGAAAAACACTGTCCAAGTCCTTCTTCATTTCGATTAACGTGCGAGTGTGAAGCAGAAAGCGGTCGTTCATCTGCTGCAGCCGCACATTAGACAAGCCATTAAAGTTAATGAGCATCTCGTTGGTCTTCTCGAATCGATCCAGCCTTAGAAGTGAGATTTTCACAAATGTTTCGAATTACATCCTTTTTCATGGTAAGCTGTAAAAAAAAAAACAATCTAAACAAACAACAATAAAAAATGGAAACTCACATGTGTCTCTGGGCCTGGATGATTGCGTTTACATCCTCAGAGTTGACCATGCTCAGCATCCTGCTGCAGAAAATCCCGGAGGCGCTCGAATCCATTCTGCAGCTTTAAAACAAGCAGGAGGGTCTGCTCTTATATATATGTTGCTGAGGAACCTCTTGCTTCCTGAAGATGGATGAGAATCTGTCAAATTTTTTACCTCAACTGTCACAGATGAATACAGAAAAAAGTATAATCTTAAGTATAATAAGTATAATATATATAGCACTGGGACTAGCTTTCTATTCCTTAAATTAAATGTCCTAGGCAGTGAAGGCTCACCAAAATGTAAATTTGATCAACATTTTAACAAAGAATCTATTATGGCTGAGCAGTGCAATAAATCACAAGGTCTAATTCAATTAGCAAAATATTATTAATATGACATAAACTATTGCTCACACACAATTCAAATCCAATAAGCAGTGTCATGGCTAATGATGACAATGTGGCCTTTTGCCTTTTTTTTCTCCAGTCTTGAGTTTTGCTGTTTTCAACATTAAACTTCATTTTTCTGTGTATTTCTTTGTGTCAAAGTTCACATACCTGCTCACAACAAGGATAAATCTAATCAGTACTATTAAAGAAATAACCTAGAGCATCTAGGTGGGAATAATTATACTATTTATCAATTAAATAAATATCTGACGGCTTACAGTAGTTATATAAGAGCCTGAAACAAGTTCTACATAATAGCTGATTTAAAGTAATAATAGTCAATTTATGCTGCATTTAATCACACTAGATTTCTTTCACACTAATTTTTTTAGTAAGTGTTGCAAAAAAACAACAACAACAAAAAACAGTTCGCTTTACAGGGTTAGTGCAATTATTCATCTTCTACATCTTTTATCCTGTGTACAAGGTCACAAGGACCTGGAACCTATCCAGGCTACAAGGTGTGGTTCATCCTGGACAGGGTGCTAATTCATCACAAACGCACACTCATCTACACACCACAGAGAACACCAATTAGCCTAATCTGTATGTCTTTGAACTGTGAGAGGAAACCAGATTTACCCACAGGACAATCACCAAGCATAGGGAGAACATGCAAACACCATGCACACAGACCTCAAGGGGGGAATCGAACCCCTGAACCTGGAGGTGCAAGGACATGGCGCAAACCAGTATGCCACCATATGGTAAACATAAATGTTGTAATACTTTTTATTCACACACACACACACAAAATGTCAACTAAAATTACAATGCTTTCATCTGCCCATGTGTGTAATTTGCACTCTGATCATACAACGTGTGCTTACATCTGTCTAATTCTCTACAGGCATTTGAGAGAGAGAGAGAGAAAGTTGTTTACGTAAGTGAATGAATAAATAATCGACATCGTTTGCATTCATTACACCCTGATCCTGTCTCCTTAATCAGTGCTAATGACCTAAATCATGTTAAATATATCAGTTTTAATGAAATACACAAAACATTTATTAACAGCAAATAGGATGATATTAATGGCAAAAAACAAGACCATATTCCTGCTTGCACAATTTCACCTCCACCCCTGCTCACAGATCCAACATTTCATCAGGACAATATTCAGGGTTTTGCACTTTAAATGAGTCCAAAAATATGTACAATCTAATATCTCTATATAAAATAAAGATGCACAACCAGCTGCAGTGTGGTTATGTGAACTGAAAAGTCTTATAATGGGAATCACTATAACTAAAATACATTACAGTGCAAGTTGTTTATGCAAAACAAGAATACACCCTTGCAAATTTAACAAATATCTAATCAGCTATACAGAAATAACACAAATCACAGCAATTGATGCACCAGATCAAAGCAAAGCTCAAATGTAACAGTTGATCACTAGAACTAAAGAGCAAATGTAGCCAGTTAGCTATAAACACAACACTGATGTTACCTGGCAGCTTGTTAAAAAAAACCAAGTGGTGATGTAATTCTACAAATAGTAAAATAACCTCATAATATCCAACCGCAGATAAATTCAAACGCCAACTTTGTGTTACGAATAATAATAAGATTAATCTGTTACTGGATACTGGATAGTGTCGTTCTTCTCAAGCTGTCACGTGACTAATATCACGTGGCAGGATGTTCTTAACAATGATCTTTTTCGGACACATTCGCGCCTGTTATTTTCTTTATTTTGAGGGTTGTGATAAAATTTTACTACTGCAACAGAATATAGAAAGATATATACATATATCGATAGGTATATAAATTATATTGTTTGCGCCGTTATTTCCGCCTTATCATTGTCTCCTTGACAGGAGATGGCAGTAGAAGGTTCAGTGCACAAACGGCGCTTCATATCGACTCTCAGTGGCGTGTGAGAAGAAGTGCAGAGAGAGAGAGAGAGAGAGAGAGAGACGGCACCACGCAAAATTTATTAAGGCGCTATTTGCTAATTTAAGATTTAAGCATTTATTTCTGAGACCGATTTTCCAGGTGTGTATCTGTGTGTCTTCAAACCCGAGCAAATACATTGAGCTTTTGCGCTAACCGTTACCTAGCAAGCTAGTTACTAAGTTGTTAGCTAGCTGGCTAATTGAGTTAGCCAAAAGCTAGCGTCCCTCTTGTACGTAGCTAGCCGCTAGCTGCTGCGTTGTTTGTAGGAAACAAGTAGGTTAGGGAAAATATTTGTTTTTGAATAAGCTTTGTCCCCCCCACCCCTCACATATTTTTTATTCATCTATGGCAGCGTGTCTTTCTTTATGTTATATGTATATATTCGCTTTAGTTTCTTAGTAACTAATTGTTAGTCAGGCCTCTTTAGTGTTAGAACAAGCTTGCTAGCAGTGTGCTCAGAAATAACTTTCACAGCTCTGCGCGCGCGTGTACGCATTTCTCATAAAACGTTAGCAACATCACATTGTTTTTAATAAACCAAAATTACTTGATTGTATAAGAATGATCTATTTCTTTTTAAACACACACGCTTCCGCTGCTCCAATGTTTCTGCAGCCTTTGCTTTGGTTTTGTTATTGATGCCGCTGCCTTCTGAACATTCAGGGAAGAGCAACTGTGACACTCACAGTATGACATAAAAGATGATGATGATGTAAAAGAGCCCTGTGGATGGAACAACCTGTGCAAACACCGGCCAAACAAAGCATTCCTGTTTTTATATATGTTTGTAAATCTTTAATCCTCTCCACATACTACTTTGCCTTTTTTCCCCTCAGATAAAGCTGAATCTCAGACACAATGGCAGCAGACTGGTTGGGTAGTCTTGTTTCAATCAACTGTGGTCCAACTTTGGGAGTGTACCAAGGAGAAGTGTCGTCAGTTGATCAGGCCAGTCAGACCATTTCCCTCAAACAACCATTTCACAATGGCGTCAAGTGTCCAGTGCCTGAAGTCACTTTCAGGTGAGGCTCATGTTCAAAATGTATGCCATGCGCGTTGATCACAGATTACATCAAAGGCTGTTGTGTAGACATTTAGGGCCATTGTTCTCTAGATTTAAATATATTTTCTGTGTGGATTCTGACACGGCTTCTTCTTCTATCACAGCGCCATGGACATTAAAGAGCTCAAAATCTTGGAATTCCGTAACGGCTCCAATGGAGTCACAAAGCGGAGTGTTGCTGAATCCGGCACCTCCGTAACTGGTTACACTGGACGCAAGGACAAAGGTGGAGGTAGTGGAGTCAACAGTGCTCCTGTAAATGTGCCCAAAGCTGAGCCCAGGGTTCACGATGGAGGCATGTCTCCTTCACCACACTACTCCAAAAGCTATGTAGAGCGGCATGTAGAAAGTGCAGGCCAGAATAAAGGCTTCAGGCGAAGACACAACTCATGTGAGTGTGCATGGACTGCTTGCACAAATTATTCTTTTATGTAACTTGTATACATCGAAGGAAATAATATTTTTGGAAACATGGTGGAAGAACATGGCAGTTCTGTCCTGGTTATCTGTGTGCATGTTCTATGGTCACCTTTTCTTTCCTTTTTTATTTTTTTCCTTTCTTTTCAGGGTCATCCAGCAGTAGAGGAGCAAATCAGGTCACACCAAAGAAGAATGGCTCAAAGAACGGCCAAATGAAGAACAAAGATGACGAATGTTTTGGAGACGGCATGGATGATGTCCTAGACGAAGACTTCGACTTTGAGGGGAACTTGGCTCTATTCGACAAAGCCGCCGTTTTCTCGCAGATCGATTCATCAGATCGGAGGGGCAACGGTGCACGGACACGGGGGAATCCTGCAGAGCAGACACCCTCGCGTTATCGACATGACGAGAACATTCTGGAGGCTAAACCCGTCGTGTATAGACAGATAATCGTGCCTCACTCAGGGGCAAAGGAATATAGCACTGGTAAGAAAAACCAATCAACTAAGGTGTTTGTACTTGCTACTCGGTTTCAAGATTTACATTCTGTTCTGCTGCTTGTAAATAATATTTTTTTGTGTGTTTTCCAAGATTCGGGGCTGGTGGTCCCCAGTATCTCATACGATTTGCAGAAGCGATTGTTGAGTGTGGCTGAGAATTATGGTCTCTCTTTGGAACGCAGGCTGGAGATGACCGGTGTGTGTGCCAGTCAGATGGCTCTCACGCTGCTCGGAGGCCCGAACAGGTCTGATTGAATAACAATGTTATTACCTGTGTGGAGTATTAATGCTTTTTTAAGATTAAAATATTTAAACAAGATTTATAATAATATTAATTTCAGCAGACTCCATGTTTTAGGCCAGTTTAACAATCACTTTGAAATGATTGTAGAATGAGGAGTGTGAAAAACCAAAGAGGACAATTATTCTAATGTCTTTTGTAGGCTCACGCCTAAAAATTTGCACCAGCGTCCGACCGTGGCATTGCTGTGTGGGCCACATGTACAGGGAGCTCAGGGAATCAGCTGTGGCCGGCACCTGGCCAATCACGAAGTGGAGGTTGTCCTCTTCCTCCCGAATTTTGTAAAGATGCTGGAAGCCATCACCAGTGAACTTACACTGTTTGGCAAGACGGGAGGCAAACAGGTTTCCAGCGTCAAAGGTACAGGAATGTTTTTTTTTTTTTTTAATTTTTATGCTTTACTTATAGTGGCCACTATAAGACTTGGCATTCAAACACAAGTCTGAAGCACATTTACAGTGGTGTTCAAAATAATAGCAGTGTGTTGAAAAAAGTGAGTAAAGCTCCATATTCATATAAAAACTTTACATTTAAATCACATAAATGCATTGGACACCCTGCGCATTCTATTCTGAATCACAACATGAAGAAAAATGTGCTAAATGTATTATTAGTTTAATGTAAGTGAAGAAAAACAAA
>JAQMYK010000002.1:24473763-24484174 GCA_030014345.1 Clarias buthupogon
AACATACAAAGAAGTGCAGAAAATGATAGGCTGCTCTGCTAAAATGATACCAAATCATTTTTAAGCTTTAAAATGGACACCAAAACGAGAAAGATGTGGAAGAAAACGGAAAACTACCATTCGAATGGATCGAAGAATAACAAAATTTGGCTCAAAGAACATCTAAAGTTACCTGTTAGTAATGTTACTATTAGAAATGGCTATGTGAAGTCAAGCTATTAGCAAGAAGCCCCTGCAAAGTCCCACTGTTGGGGGGAAAAAAAGACGTGCTGAAGAGGTTACAGTTCGCCAAAGAACACACTGACAGGCCTAAAGAGAAATGGTGCAATATTTTGTGGACTGATGAAAGCAAGATTGTTCTTTTTGGGTCTAGTGGCTGAAGACAGTTTGTCAGGCGACCCCAAACATATTGTACAGTGTAAGAGCACCAATGTCAGCCATGATACTGTATCCCTGGTGAAGAGAGGGGTGTTAAGGGTCTTGCCTCGGTGCTGTGGAGTAGTCCTGACTTTCTGTTCAGTAACCTATAGCTATATCCGTTTGAACCACCACTGCCCTGCAACATTTTATCTACATATACATCTGTATATATAGTGTGTCCAAAGTTACCCTTACATCGCGATCCTCCCAATTCAGGGTTTTATTTTATTTATAAAATTTAGTTCTGTTTGCATTAAAATGATAGATTTTATATTAGATCTTCCCTCTGCTGTCTTTCAGACTTGCCGGATACTCCAGTGGACCTGGTCATAAACTGTCTTGACTCTCATGAGAACACTTTCCTGAGGGAGCAGCCGTGGTACCGGGCAGCGGCTGACTGGGCCAATCAGAACCGAGCCCCCGTGCTCAGTATAGATCCTCCAGTGAGCGGGCAGGAGCAAGCTGTGGAGGCGAAGTGGTCTCTCTGCCTGGGCCTCCCGCTCCCGCTGCCAGAGAGAGCAGGCCGAGTCTACCTGTGCGACATCGGCATCCCACGCCAAGTGTTTCAGGAAGTGGGTATCAAGTACCACTCGCCCTTCGGTTGCAAGTTCGTTATCCCACTGCACTCAACATAAACATACTGTAAGCCACACTGTACCAGGGTCAGGCACAGGGTCATTGAGCCAGAACTTGCCTTAAATCCCAGTGTGATCAGGTGTCGGTGTGATTGAGCTCCTCCTGCTGTGGTACTGAATCCAGCATATTATCTTTCATTACCTTTGTTAACATTATATACGAATCCGGGATGTTGCAGGAACAGGAAGAAGACTGGGGGAACACATCCAGTTTGTGGTTCCTCTCATCTGTTTACTGGCCAGCCAGCCTCGGACACATCCTGCATTTTATTTTGGATTTCACAATCTTTAATTGATTCCTTATAGTCTTCACAGACTAACGAGGTGGGTTGAGCGAAAAGGCTCAGATCCTTTTGCACAAAGATGTGATTTCATCTTATTGAATGTTGTTTATAGATGACATCAATACAGAACCAGAACGAACCTGCTTGGGACTTATCTTGGTTAATATGTCTGTTTTGCTTGGATTCCTTTCAATGCTTTTTCCTTGTGTGGGGAAAAATTGTAGCATTTAGGGATTTTATTTATATTTATTTTTTCAAGCTTGTGCCAAATGTGATCAAAGTCTGCACTGTTGTGCACAGTCTAAAGTCCTTGATTTATGTAAGGGGGAGTTTAAAGAGCTGATCAGAGCCCTGTTTTATTTTCTCTTGGCCAAGCAGGTATGATGTTCTGAAAACCATTCTGGTTAATTTAATTTGTTGGCCTGAATGACAAACACACAAACGTTTATTTCACTCACTTATTCAAACAGTTTATTTTTCTTACAAGAATCATGGAGCAGTTTTGGTACTTGTTTTTGGTCTAATGCAACAATATGACCTTTTTTGGAAAACGAGCTGTAGATATTCTATATTGCATTGCACACTTTTTTATATCAGTTTCATGATAAACAGAGACAAGCAACAATAAGCTCTGAAAGTGTTTGGATTTGAAAGTTTAACACTTTCAGTTTTCGTTGAAACAGTTTGTGTCTTTAAAGAAAATTTTCATTTTGCTTGCTTGAGATGAAGAAATTTTCAAACTATTCAAAGGTAAACATTTGAACTGTCTGTCTTGTTGTCTGAAAGTAATTTTCATCACCCTTGTTACCTTTAAGCTTTTGATTTGTAATTTTATTACCTACCCTTTTTTTTGTTTTTGTTTTTTTTTGGTCTCATTATTCGGACTTGTTTGTTTTGTCATGCACTGTTAGTGGAGAAATTTACAAATGGATTGGATGTACACAGATATTTATACAGTTTAACGTAACATTACAGGTAAGTAGGAAGCATGGTGGTGTTCAACTTGCCACATGACAGAAGTATGATTTAATGAGACCCATGGATGGAGTAGTGCTCCTCCCACTGTCACCATGTCTCCAGCATCCATAGCATTAAAGTGGCTGTATGGAAATTTCGGAAAGGAAAAAAGGGCACTGTTCGTGAAATTTCGCGAAAATCTTATGTACAAATGTTTTGTGGACAATGCTAGAATGACAACATAATGTATATGAAGTTGTTCTTTAATAGTTGACAATGACGTATTGCATTTCATATTCCCTATTCACCATCATATGTTCGCTCATCATTTGTCTAGTGGAGAATATTAGCTGGTTTAGAGAGAAACTCCTTTAAAAGTCTTTTAAAATGAAGATGGAGTTTCCATTTCTACAAAAATATAAAGCTAGAAACGTTACTTCCCCTGTTTTGGGAGGAAAATGTAAGAATAAACCTGCTGACATTGTCAATCGTTATTGTCGGAGACCAAAAGGCAGTGTAAAAAAAAAATTTGTACAAAGTGCCAAATGTGTCGCTGAGTTGAAATCCAGATGTTTATGCTATATTAGCTGCACTATTTTACCTGAAGCCTAAGGTATTATTTAGCTCAGTGTCACTTAAAGCAGAGACATTTAAATCCTAGCTATAAAAATGCCTAGTATAGTTCTCAGCTGTTCAGTTCTCTAATTCATAGCAAAGCAACCAACAGAGTTTGGATTTTGCTTTGTTGTCACTGACTCTTGCAATATTATATCTTGAGGGACTCTATGCAGTGAGCGATAAAAGTAGAATCAACGTCTGAGAGCTGATGTGCATCTCAAGATCACACCGCATTCTAATGTTTAACTGGCCTTTCATGCAAGAGATTCTGGTACAGTTTTCAGCATTGAGATTTTAAAATGTTCTTTCTTGTTTAAGGCCTTTATAAGTGAGAACACAACCTTTCAAATGTTCCTGAAGAATAGCCCTGATCATTTATTGGCATTTTATTTAGAAAGCTGGAAATTCTACTTGTCATAGGCTTAGTAGCTTATTTATATTGCAATGATTCTTGATTTTGTGCTGTACTTTAAACCAGCTGTTTAAAGTGTTTGTTCGACGCAAACAACTGAGCTGAGCATATTCTGTACAGAGAAATGCACTTGTATCATTCCAGGACTGTGAGGTTTAACTTTCTTGCCTTTTTTTTTTTTTGGCTAGAGTAATTTTTCTTCATTATCTCTGAAAACAGACCAAAAATGTTTTCTCACCCACAAATACTTATTTTGGGGGCCATTTGCAGAAGTCACAAGACAATATTTTCTGCCCACCCTTTTCCTTTCCTTTATTGCAGTAAGAGTGGCTGTTAGGCCACTGACCATCTAAAGCCAATGTTAGTCAAAACAGGACCTTTTTTTTTTTTTTTTTTTTTAAACGTCTTTCACTTTTACAATTTTGGTCTATTTTAAAAATGGAAACGTCCTTCCTTTACTTTTTTCCTTGTTTTCTATCCACCTTAAGAGAAGCTTGCAACAAAAGTGATATTTGACTATCCAGGTTTATTGTTTGCAACATAAAGCAATTGAAAAGTTTGATTTAATTTGTGACTACTGCGGCTTGGTTTATTTGTGAAAGAACTGTCTTATAAGTTCCAAGTCAATGATGTATAACATCAATGTTTAGAAAGATTTGGGTGTCAGTACATATTTGACATATTGGCTGATACATTATTGTTGACAAAATCCCTCAGTTCTCTCGGTTGAGATGTTAACCGTGAGATTGAACGAATAAAAAAAAAAGTGTTGACTGCAGTTCTGTTGTCGTAATATTATTGAATTTCCAACTCCACCTTTTTATGCACTATATACGGTTTACATATAAGTAACATGAAATCATGTGTTTTATTTTGTTTTCTGTATTGTCTAGTCAAATGCAAAGTTAATGTCAAACTCCTAATTTCTCACAAGGGGGCGACATCAGACCAGAATACAGTGCAATTTCATCGCATATCTTGCTAATATTTATATCAAGTTCATGTTGTAGGTGTAGAGAACTTTATGATTCATGAAATCAGATTTGTGATCGATTATCTCAGAGATAAAAAATGTAGTCAATAAATGGGCAATCGTCTTTCACCATGAAACGAACGTTTTCTGTAAACATTACAGTTTACCCACAAACATTTTAAAAAATTACGCACATTATTTAAATGTGTACAATCTTTTTGCATAGTGAATGACACTGGTGATTTAATTAATAAACATTTTCCCATAGAACACGATCAAAGAAGGAAACCCACCCAGATATTTGGAGAACATGTGAAAATCTACACAGGCTGTTATCTGAGCTTAGTAGAGCAGACGTACAGACAGATAATAGATAGGGAATAGATAGGGAAACTAAAAAATATTATCTGAGGTGACGGGCATGGATCCTCAGTTTCCACTGGTTTGTGGGTTTGAATCTCACCTCCATGCTAAGTCTGTGGAGTTTGTTTGTTCATCCTATGTTCTGCCTATGCTTTGGGGGTTTCTACCTGGTACTCTGGTTTTCTCCCACAGTAGGTAGATATGCAGTGTAGACTGGTTGGTAATTCCAAATTGCATGTGAGTGTGTGTGTGCTTACATTTGCATTAATTACATTGTGTGCTTATGGCCATAACCGTCTGACCTGTCATACTTGGAAGCTAAGCAGGCTCAGGCCGGGTTAGTATCTGGATGGGAGTCTGTCTGGGAAAAGCAGGTACTGCAAACTCTTTTTACTGCATTTCATTGGCTCTGCACATGTACTTTGCACAACAATTACAAAGTCGAACCTAATCTGACCTACATTTACAGCGTTTGGCAGAGCAACTCAGATTTTTATCTTATACATTTGATATAATGAGGGTTAAGGCCCTTGCTCAGGGGCCTAAAAAAGCTGTGAGGTTTGAACCTAGGACCTTCCGATCAGTAGGGCAACTTCTTAACAGCTGGGCTACCACTGCTTGTGCCAAGTGAAAGATTGTAGCCTTGCACCTCCTGGGTCCAGGTTCGACTCTAGCCTCGGGAGTCTGGGTGCATGGGGATTGCATGGTGCTTGGTGGGTTTCCTCCAGGTACTAGATGAACTGGTGAATGAGCGTGAGTGTGCACTGCGATGGTTTGGCACACGGTCCATGGTGTACCCCACCTTGTGTCATAAATCTTCTTGGATAGGCTCTGGACCTTCCCCAACCCTTTATAAAGGACAAAGCGGTATAAATGATAGTGCGGCAGCTCACTGGCTTGGTATTTATCACTGTCGCCTTGCACCTCCAGGTTCTGGGTTCGATTCCCATCTCAGGTCCCAGGTTCAAACCTATGTGCATGGAGTTTGCACATTCTCCCTGTGCTTGGTGGGTTTCCTCCGGGTTCTATGGTTTCCTCCCACAGTCCAAAGACATGCAGAGTAGGCCTAACTGCCATTCTCAAATTGACTATAGTGTGTGTGTGTGTATATGTGGTGATATCCTAAGCCTCCTGGGATAGGCTCCAGTCCCCCGGCGACCCTTTATAAAGGACAAAGAGGTACAGTATAAGACGACGAGTGAGTGTGACAATTGTTTACAAAAATAAGGATTAAACAACCTACTCTAGAGCTACCACTCCAGCTACCTTGGGCCTTGACCCAAACCCCCTGCCCTGCCCTATAGTATAAAAACATACAATGTTGTTGTTTTTTTCCCTCCGTTCCATTTCCTTCATACTGTTGCCACGGAACTCGGGGGTTTGGAATCTTTTTAGGGTTGGCATGGAGATAAACGCGCGTGCCCATGAATGCGCATGCGCTCTGGCATGATTCGGTTAAAAAAAAAAAAAAAAAAAGTGCTTCCTTTTCAGAGCGCTTGTGTAAAAGAGAGTGTGTAGGTTGGCGGTTACCGAGAGCAGAAGCAGGTCTGCAGAGGGCTTTCGCTGCGCTTACAGGTTGGATACAGATATGTGTGTGTGTGTGAGTGTGTGTGTAACAATAACAGCAGAAGCAGTAGAGGCAGACCGCACTGTGAGCGAGTGTGTCTTTGTTAAAAGGTGTTGCGCTACAGCAGTTTCTGGTTAGCGCGCGCTGCCCCGGGTGTTGTGAGTGAAGATCTCACACTGTTTTAAGCCTTTTGGTTTACGCCTTCCTCTCTAGTGTGTGTCAAGCTGAAACCAGCGGAATCTCACTTCAGAGGAAGAGCTTCTCGTCGGGCGGCTGTTGCATGGTTCGGACGAATTATTCGGGAAAACATCTTTATTTGCTTCTCCGCACTGTTCAGACATCAGTGTTGCAGGTCAGTATATTGTTTATTGTTCTTATTCTTTGATTAACACACCTTTCTTTTGATCTTTATACTGATGTCAGTTCCAAATATATTCTTATACAATGTAACAACTTCTTTCTATGCCTTCTCCTTTCTCCATTATTTTTGCTCATCCACTTCATTTCTACACAATGTAGCATTTAAAACTGAGCACATTGTACAGAATATGAAGTATGCGAGTTAGATGGGCTTGGCCTCAACACAGCTGTCCCAGTTATGCTGTCTCGAGTGGCCCTGTGGAAGCTTCAGTGTCTCGTAGGCCAAGCATATTAACTCTCAAGTGGTCCACTGTGGCTTTGTTAATGGTCTGGTATTCGGCGTAAATTTCCCAGTATGTTGCACTAAAATGGCACACAATGCCCTCTCGAGTCCAGCCAGCGTTGTCAGGAATGTCTCCCAGTGCATTAGTGGTTTATCGAGACCCTCCAGGAGGTCATCGCTTCATGAGCTTATTACAGATGGCAGATTTGACAGTGCAGGAATGTGGCAGAAGGAGAGATCAAGTGGAAAGTTGTGCAATGATGGTTGTTTTCCATGTTTCTGTTTTCCAGAGAAATGTATAGAGGCATGCTGTAATAAACTGTTATGAAAGTTTTATGGTAATTGCTTAATACTGTATCGTTGGCGTGCAGCAGGAAACTTGAAGTCTCACTTGTTCGATGGTCCTCAGTTCAAACCTGATCTTGCATTGCTATGTGTTCCGCATGTTCTTGCTTTCCATTATCTGTTTACACATAGGTGGAAAAATTAGTACAATTTTTATTTTTAGTAGTGTTACACCCATGCTTGTGTTATATATCTTCAATACAATCTTCATCTTCAGGCTTCCTCTTAGTGTGCACAACATATAGTATCTTTTCGTTAAGTTTATTTTTTCCCTTTTATGTCTACTTTGTTTTTATTTAACAGCCTACATATATAGTTACTGTAGTTTTTATGACTTAAGAATTTTACTTGCATTTTTATTTCTTTGTATAGGATATAAAATGATATGATGATAAATCTATATCTAAAAAAAAGGGTTTTAGATACAATAGGAAGACTATTAGATATGTATATTTCAATGTCAAGTTGAGACTTCTCTAAACTGCCCCGAGGTGTTAAAAGCGTGTGGGAGTGTGTGTATGCCACTGCTCACAGTGCTTACTCTAAAAGAATAAACAATGATGATTATGAAAATGTAATTTTTACTCTACTTTATTTTTTACAATTTAGTAATCAGTAATATTGTGTGCATGGTACATTTTCACATTGTGAGACATCTAAACATGAACCGTGTAGTGATTCAAATTTGTCGTTATTGTTAGTAAGCATAAAAATGCTTCCTTTGTTATAAAAATGTTATGGAACATATGAAAAATTCCCACTAGTCAAATGGGCAATTATTCAAATGCTTGTATTTTTCTGGTGTCAGAAAAAAGGCTCAGTGTAGGGTTTTTTTTTTTTTTTTTTTTTTTTGAGCTGATTTGAATTAATGAACAAGAGATGGATTTAGTCGTGACGGCCTCAGAAGGTCACTTCCTCCTTCTCGGCACAGAGCGCACACTCTGACCTCGGTGGCACTCCGGCAAGTTCCAATCAAATCCCACAGCCTGCACAGTCCCACACAGTCCGACTGTTATTACGGATCAGCTTTGTGCTGATCATGTGCAGTTGTCTTAAGGATACTATTGATATTGTAATACTTACGCTAATATTTTGACTGCTAACCGAGGCCCCTTCTTTATGAGACTGATCTTATTAAGAAGAAGCAAGACAGTTCTTTACAGCTTGACCACTGAGAGTTTTTATTTTTAAATGATTATTATTTCACAGAAATGTTGATCTCGCATACGTTTAGAGGCTCAGCCCTGTCATTTGCGGTGGGGTTTCCCCTGTTTTAAATACATTTTTGTATTTGCTCAGCCTCCTTTCCTTTATGCCTGTGATGAAACGATCTTTTACGGGCCCCAGTTTGTAGTATTGACAGTGGCGCGAACCTGTCACTTTGTTTACCGTGTCTGTACGGCACAAACGTAGCTACCTTTCATGCGTGCAGCGGTAAAGAAAACAGGATGGCTTTGATGCTTACATGGCTTGCAGCAGCTCTGGCGTGCATCACTTGCACACAGTCTCTTTATGAAGTCTTCAGTTGAAATCCACCCTCGTAGGCAGAGTGTAAACAGGATGAATGTTGCATTTGGTGTGCGTCCCCACGGGTTTTTGACTTTGGCAGCTGCCTCTTCACAAGCACACGCCGCTCCCACAGAGAAAGAACTGTCGAGAAGGCCGAGTGTCAGTGCGGCTGTAAACAAGCTGTCATGCTGCATCGGCGGTACATACTCTCGTCGATCCTGTGATGTGCCACGCACACGCTTAATTAAAATGCGGAAAGAATAACAGCAAAGTCCTAGAGTTTACTTCTACACTATTCGAGGAGTACAGCTTACAGTAGTGCGTCTACACTCTACCACCATAATCACAACTTCACGGCCACAGCTCACGTGTATGATGCAAAAACATCAAGCGCATTGAAACTTGACTTGCCAAAACTCCAGAGGTGGTGAATGTTTAAAATCGCACCGATTTCAACAGGTTTCTGCATCTGCACTGGAGTAAGAAGCACTGGATCTTCTACAATATATGACCTCAATTATTGTTTTGAGGGTGGGGATAAAGATCGATTCAGTCTTCTGTAAGTGTCCTATTGTGGTGTGGTGTTTGATTGCTGCTGGGAAGGTCACAGGATTTGATTTACTTTGTCAATGTCATTCTGATCAAACTGTTTAGTGAACTCTTATGGCTATATTGGAGGAGTCATGCTAAAAGAGATCACACCCATTCACTTATCGAGTATACCGTGTCATCCTGTATACAGGGTCACGGGGGGCCTGGGGTGTATCACAGGAGACTTGGGGACGAGGCGGAGTACACCGTGGACCCAATCCATCGCAGGGCATATAAACATTCACACACTCCGGGAATGTCAATTAGTCTAATATAAACCCACCAAGCACCGGGAGAACATGCAAACTCCATACATACAGACGAAAAAGGGGAATCGAACCCGGATCTTTAGGCGAAAGGCAACAGTGCTAACCTCTAAGCCACTGTGCCGACACTTGTGCTCTGAAAAGTGATAATCGTTTTTTTTTGTTGTTTTTGTTTTGCTGATTATCAGGTTCACACTCCAGTCCAGTATGTGGCAGTAATGCACCAACTGCCCATAAGCTTAAAAGAAGTAGAATCAATAGTTTTGCAAAATACGAGTATTTGTAAATGGTGGATGCAGTTTTAATTTTCTGCAAAGGCTGTGCTATACTTTAAGGCATTTCCTCAACTTATAAAAGCTATATTCTAAAACTATAATTTACCTTGAATCTGAATCAAAAACTGATACACTTGTTCAATTAATTGAATTTACTAACAAAAGATTGTGAAAACTGTCTTATGGTTTAAATCACACAGCTCTAGACCATACTAGCAAAACAGCTAACACGGTATAACAGAGACTTCAGTTTGTCAGCAACGTTTATATGTAGCCGATGGATTAGGTAGCGAAAGGGCTAATTGTAGCCTTAATGAAACCCTAACAAAGTTTTATATGTTCCCTAAAGTTTTTCATTTGTCCTTGACACTTTTCTGGCCACAAGCGTTGGAATCACCTTGGGGTATTTCATGCGTCACCTTGTGACTGGGGATCAACCTTTCGAACCCAGTGAGCCATCTAGAGCAGGATAGTGACATCTAGAGCAGGATAGTGACATCTAGAGCAGGATAGTGACATCTAGAGCAGGATAGTGACATCTAGAGCAGGATAG
>JAQMYK010000002.1:24493117-24503409 GCA_030014345.1 Clarias buthupogon
GGAGCCCCCTAGCGACGGGGAGGAATTGGACACGATTAAATTGGGGAGAAAATCGGGGTAAAAAGAATTGGACAGACATGGTTACCAAAAAACATTTTACGCAATAGTTTTACAGGTCATATGCCTCTAGAAGCTTACACCAATTTTATAATAAATACTCATAAAGAAATATGGATAATATTAATGTATTTTAACAAGACAGTATAACGCTAAAAAGTGTCCATTTTTGGAGCACGTATAAAATCATCTCTCCAAAAATGCTGAAGTTAGCAACTTGAATTTTTTTTAGGGAAGCAAGATCGGTCACTTCAGTGTTGCATAAACTTCAGAAGTAGCTTCCTTGGCGCACACATTGTCTGTGTTATATGTATAACATAAAAAATAATAATAAAGTTTTGGCCGAATACAAATCGAATCAGCACGTACATGATGATTGTGGTGATAATGTATGGGGAGATTCCTGGTGATTCCCACCCTTAATATTTACGAAAACGAGTCTGAATGAAAAATACTTAACGTTGAATCGAGATTTTTATAAGATTTTTATATCAACAGAATCACAATACAAATTGAGTCTCTGGTGTCTCCTTCCCTAATGAGCATCAGACACTCGATCGAGCGGAGCATCATTTTTCTTTTAAATCCTCTGTTTCTTTGCTTCCTCGCCCCGTCGTCTTTTTTTTTTCTTTGTTGAGACCCGACAAAGCATTTCAGCCAGCTGGCTACTATCTGTCCGAACTTTCGACTGGTCAGAAAGAACACGTCTCCCTTCAGGCCTGACGGCGTGCGTCCTGTCTTTTAATGATTCCTGTCCAGGCCATGTAAATTTAGGCCAGAGGAACAGCAGAGGAAGAGTGTGTTTTTAAAGGGAAGTGGCTTATATGCCGTAACTGTAAAGGCTGCTGCGTACAGGAGCTGCGGTCGGCGCCTCGAGCCCACGCCCATCCCATAATGCTCATCGTGCCCTAACGACAAGAATGTTGCTCTGAGCAACTCAGGAAGTGAGCTCATATTCTACAACTCGTAGCAGCTAAGTATGGCTGTGGACACTAGTGTGTGTGATGTGTTTTATGTTTTTTGGAAGGATGTGAGAAATTACAGCTCAGACACAGCACTTTAATTAAATGTGGAAAACTGTTTTTATTTATTTGTTGTGCGGTGATTTGTAAACGCTTCCTAATCATAGTATATTTCTCATGCAGACGTTTATCTTTAGTATTCCATTGTGGGTCTGTGTCTCTGTGCCTTTGTGTATGGGTGTGTGTCTTCCTATGTCTCTGTATGTGTACTTCTGTGTGCCTGTCTGTACAGTATGTCTGCGTGTCTTTCTGTCTCTTCATGTCCCTACGTCTGCATAGCCTCCCTGACCATTTGTGTCTCTCTGTGTACCAATGTTTCTTGATCTGGCTGTATGCCACTTTGTGTCTCTCTGTATGTCTGCCTGCCTGTGTGTCATTATTCTCCTTGCTCCTGTATGTCTCCCCCACTGTCCCGCTGTATTTCTGTATGTGTCTGTGTGTGTGTGTGTGTCCGCCGAAAGACTTACTAATTCATTTTTGCCTAATTGGGAAAGAGAGGGAGAGAACAGTAAGTGGCTTTCAGAAAGCAGGGCTTAGTGCACAGAAAACAGGAAGTGCAGTCAGGGGTACATGACACCAGCACTAAACAGGAAGTGCTGGTTCAGATTTGAAGGGCATTTTCACCACTGATGCATCAAACCACTCAAAGCTTTTTAATTTGCGTGTAATCAGTGTTTTATCAGAGGAAATTTATTAAACCAGATTTGATTGAGAGTTTTGATTTTCTCTGTCCTCGTGTTGGGTTGCGCCGGGGTGCAGCAGCAGTAGACAGAGGTGTTGGTGTGTCATCTTTTGTTGAGTGCCTGTTAGGGAGTCTGTAAGGGAGTCAGTGCTGATCCTCCCGCGCTTTTTCGCCGGCATCTGCAAACTAACCCGATGCTGCGTCTAACGACACCCTCTGCTCTGCTGTGCTCTGCTCTGCCCTTACAAGCCCCGGTTCCTGTCTGAGGCATCGGAAAATCTGCAGCCGACACTTCCTCTTCGAAAGTGTTTGCGCTTCCTGTTATTAATCTGCTCAAGCTTTTTTTTCTTTTCTTTTTTTTTGGCTTGTTCACTTCTTCACAATTGGTCGGTTTGAGCGCTCGATTCTGGGAGGGACCCAGCAGCTTCAAACCAACCTACAACGTCATTTCTTTTTTTTCATATGTGAATGAATTAAAGTGTCTCACAAGCTCGTACGGTACCATGAGGCTTTGAGTGAAGAGGTCATGCTGGTAGGATGTCATGTTGTAAGTCGTATCATTCCTGTTTCAGGAACGTCCCGTGTTTTTAGAGAACCTTCTTATCGTCTTGTAACTGACGAATGCCGATTCTGTTCGTAGGTTCCGGACACACTTGATGCTGGGTGGTGAAGCTTCAGCGCCGATGGTGTTTCTCAACCTCCTGGGACGCTGAGAGGATATACTCTTTCCCTCTCTCCATCTGTTTTTCTGTCCTTTTACGCGCCTCAGTATGTCTGCCATACAGGTGAGAGTGAAATTTTTTTTTGCTTTGCATCAATCTTGCTGAATAAGATCTGATTCTATGATTAGACTTTAACTGAAAAATGTATACAGTATGTAAGTTATGTAAGTATGTAACATGGAGTTTGCATGCTCTCCCCGTGCTTGGTGGGTTTTCTCCGGGTTCTCCAGTTTCCTCCCACAGTCCAAAGACATGCAGATTAGGCTAATTAGCGTTCCCAAATTGGCCATAGTGTGCGAAAGTGTGTGTGAATGTTGACCGGAGGTCCTAGCACAGTCATTCCAAAAGGGTACTAAATACAATGCCATTGGCCTAGTTGGACTACAGGGGTACATGGATTGATGGATGGACGGATGGATGGATAATTCTTTGAACGATTTTAAGTTGTGTTTGCTCCGGTGGTTTTTCAACCTTAGTTAAAAGTTTAACTTGAAACATTTTAAAGAAAAAAAATATATAGGATGAGGATCGATAACGCTTGACACTCCAGGTCTCAGCATCAGTATTGTAAAAGTTGATTCTTGCTTCTGTTAATCAGTTGCTTACTTCTAACTGTTAAATAAAACCAAACAGAAGGTTATCTCTCGCTAAGTGAATATCATTAAAATCAGTTGCCATCTATAATCAGATCTTCAGATAAAACCTCTGAAATGTTGGTTGATTATCTTTAATTCAGTGTAGAAATCTAAAATGGTGATTATGATTAAACACGATAGAGCAGGTCTGCTGTGTGTGTGTGTGTGTTTGTGCTTGTGTACACACATTATAAATGTTACATGTCCAACAACTGAGCATTGCATCATCTCCCCCTCATTAGACGATCTGGCCTCCAGGCACGGAGTGTGTAGCCAAGTACAACTTCCCCGGCACGACCGAACAGGACCTGCCCCTGTGCAAAGGAGACGTCCTGACCATTATAGGAGTCACTAAGGTGTGTGGGTGTCATTAAATCTCACAAAATATAAATGCTCCTAACCGCATTATGTTCTCAGCATCAGTCCCTGTAAGACTGTAATGCTGCTGGCGTTTGAATAAATCTGACAGAAATATCCCTTTTTTTTTTTCTTTTTCTTTTTAAATCCCAGGACCCAAACTGGTACAAAGCCAAAAACACAGGGGGCCGAGAGGGGACCATTCCAGCAAATTATGTCCAGAAGCGAGAAGGCGTGAAGTCCGGCGGGAAGCTCAGCCTGATGCCGTAAGTACTGCTGTAATATGATGGGGTGAATTATGTTCTTAGATGCATGTAAGTTTGTAAAGCTTTTTTTAATTCATAATTAAATTTTAATTCATCATGTAGAATATATTTCGTATAAAGAACAAACCCCTAAGACCATGTTCATTACCTGAATGAGTTTACTTTTAGATTTAACTAGGAATTTTTCTGCGGCACAAAAATACACCACATAAAATTTCAAGTGAATAGGGTTTGTGTGTGAGGGGCGTTGTGAGCCGAGTGACATGTAAGAAATCCTAAAACATTGGGCAACAGTTGGCACGAGGAAACCCTTACTGTGGTCTAATAAAATAATAACCATTAAACATCCATCCATCCATTCATCCATCAATCCATGTACCTCTAAAGTCCAACTAGGGAACGTAGAGGCCAGTGGTAACCATTGTATTTATTCCCATTATTATGATCGAGGTAGGATCTCCAATCAACATTCACACTCGCATTCACACACTACAGACAGTTTGGGAACGCCAATTTTTGCCTCGTCACATACTAAGCCTGGTTAGAAAAATGGGATATATTTATAAAGACTAGATCTGATCACAATAACAATTGAAAGTAAAATGTCAGTGTGTGTGTGTGAAAATTATATTAGGACATCAGGTTAAAATCAGTCATGGATGTTTGTGTGTTTTGTATTGTTTTGTGTTGTGTCTCCCCAAGAAGATTTGGGGGTCTCGCTGGCATGGCAGGCTGCCATGTCTGTACTATTATAGGGTAAACACGCTGATTTCACGGTTTGTTTCTATATGTGTGTGAGAGAGCTGAATATAGACAGTCATGCAGGAGAATACAGATGCACCGTATTTAGCATGGCCGAACTATATTTGGCATATGCGATCGTGATATCATCAATGTCCTCTTACTACAGTCATGGTTATGACACATGTCTTCCTAATCGTGTGTCCAGCACTCACGCTCACCACCTCATTTAAATCTCCAATCAGCGGTTTAGAAGCAGGATAAGGCCGGCAGTATAATAAATAACCCTGTTCAGATTATTCAGGGAAATGGAAAAAAAAACCCCAGCCACTCGAATTTCTGATATGCAAAACCAGACTCGGCTATCGAGATCAGAGTTCATCGGAAAGAGCACGACCGTCATTCTTCAATTACTGCCCAAGTACACAATGGCAGCGTGAGCCGGCCTTATCTATGCTGAAGATTTATGTCAAAATATGAATCCGGTCAGAACAGTGTATGCTGCATAGTTTATTTCCTGTTTTAGTCGTGACCATGATAAATAGATCGGTGGATTAACTTCATGAGAAAGCAAGCGATAACAGTGTTGGTTTGTAAATGTTCCACATTAATTCTAACTATAAACGATTAAAGAGGATGACGTGTGAATGAAATATGTTGTGTGTGGGGGAAAAAAAGCATATAACAGTTCCGCAGACACCAATTATCATCGACAGATTATGATTTGTTTATTTATGTAAACTAACTGTCCGCAACTGTTAGTCGCAATTGCCGACCTACAGTTAGTGTAGCTGGAGTTATACTTCTACCGGTACTACTGTATGTAGCCAAACGGTGAGGAGAATAAAACATGGAGGAGGTGGGCAGTCCTGAAGCGATATAGACGATGAGTGAGTGAGTACCTTCCGGGTTTTGGGGTTGAATCCCAAATAGTGTAAAATGGAAAGCTAGTGCAGTAGTAGGGTGTACAATCACTTGATTAAGGGTTACAGTGGGATTTGGGATTCAGCCTTGTGTTAGAAGATAAAAGAACAGACAGTTTAGAGGCGATTCAGAACAACTTAAAAGCAACTATTAAGGAGACAAAGTGTTTTTAATATGACAACGTTATCAGGTGTGTTTTCTTGCTGAAAGTGCTGACTGTACTGGTTTTGATTGAGGTTTTGGGACGCAACTACTCTCCCCTCTTTGCAGTACTGATGACCGTACCGACCTACTTTCACACATCCTGTGACTGACAGTTAGTTTTATAAACAGTTTTTTAGAACACCCGTGACAACTGAATGATGCAGTTAGTTAACCGTCGCAGTGCTGTTGCCATCTATTATCACCACTTGTGGAATGTCTCTTGTCCAATCAGATTACTCAGTCGGAACTAACTGCTGTATAGTTGTGATTTGATCAATAATAATATAATATAGAACAAAATAACTGTGATCATCATTTAATTGCCCCCCCACTGGCAGATCTGAATGGACTGCTGCTGTACCTCTGTGCTGACCTTTATATACAAGTTTTAACTACAGTACTTTGATTAAGCAGACTATATGAACTGGTTTGTTTCTCTTTTCTCAGTGGTCGGTTTTATGTAAGAGTGTAAGATTCAGTGGGAATTCTGATACACAGATTGCATGGTTCCGATGCCAGAGTCTCCACAGAAGCATCCGACGCTGTGCTCTTTTTGGAACCATGTAATTTGTCTTTTCTCGTCCTAAACTTTACTGTGTGTCTGTGTTTTTATGTCTTAGTGGGGATCAAATGTCTCCACAAGAGGGGAAGGAATATCTAAGAGTTTCAACCTTGTGGGGACATTTTGCTGGTCCTCATTAGACAAACTGTTTACCAGTTTATTTATTTTTGTAGATTTTTTGTAGGTTTTTTTTTTTTTTTGTTTGGTTTGTTTTTATGATTAAGGTTGGATTTGGGTGTAATGTATTATTATTATTATTATTATTATTATTATTATTATTATATTAATAACTATTTCAAAGGAAGGTCCTCACAAGGATGTGTATTTGCTTGTGCAAATTTTGTGCCTGTACCTTAAACTGTGTTCAAGGTTTCAGAAACATCTCAAAACTATATAAAAAAATAAATAAATAAATAAACTTGCACCAAAATTGGAATTTATAAAAGGAAGATATTTTATTATTTTCCTTTGGCGTTTTCAGTGTGTGAAACTTGTGAAACTCATTTTTGACTTGCGTTAGTATGTCGTTGACGGGTAAATAGTTTTTAAAAGAGTTTACATTAAAGCTGATCTTATCATTTTATGTTGAAGCCCACATACATCTGCCTGTTTTCTTGTGCCTAACGTAATTTTTATTTTATTTTATTCTTAAATCCGACACATAACTGTTCATAGCATCACTTTTTCCTCAACGTTTTGCTTTCACTTATGGTTCACGTTAAACTTCAGGCAGATTCTGTATGTAAGTTTTATTTTATCTGTGCAGCATTCTATTTAAGACCGCCCACAGTTTGCCGCATATGCAATACACCATCAATTCCTCCTCAACATTTAGATTTCATTTATGGCGCAGGTTTAACTTCAGGCAAATAAATACCTACTTACTGCCAAAGTTTCCTTAAATTCTGTCCAGCTAGTTTTGTGTGATGCTGTGACAGTTTAGACAGACGGACTGAAATTTTTGATCACAGATCCTCTAATGTAGGAATGGGAGAGATATCATTGAAAGTGTGAATTCTGACCAGTGTACAGATAACCTTTTCAAAGCCATTACTCAGTAAACTACCTTTCCCACTCTTTATTACTAGAAATAGTTTTGTGCCTCATAGATCACTGTAAGCACTTACAATTCGCTTTTCTGATTATTCTGATTAAAACAAGAACCAGCTAGCTGCTGAGTATTTTTAAACTAGCCCCAATCTCTCAGCCTGGTTATTACTGGTCCGCCTGATGTTCTTATTTTATCAAAAAGCCAAGATGGAGGCAGAGTGATTCCTGTCCAACAGGCTTTTTATTAGTGCATTGTGCAGGTGAAATTTTTGATCACTAAGTGCAATAAGAGATCATGCACATGGTCTCACGGATCATAATACACTGTGGGGGTTTTTTTGTTTCGGTAGCCTTCTTGGTGGTCAAGCTTTCATAGTTGGTATTAAATTGTAAAGTTATAGCAATAATTGTTTCATAATAACTGACCCGTGTTTGGCGGAAAAGATTGGAGGAAAAGATGGGATGCCAGCTCATTCTAGACGCTTTGTGCTAACAGAGCTTTACACATTTGTTTTTAGCAGTAATTAATTATGCAAAGACAGATTAAAAGAAATAGAAGTGCAGTCTGAATGGACATTTCAGATTAAGACAGTGGTTCTTTTGTAGTGCATTATTTTTTAAATATAATTAGAAGGGTAAAAGTGCATAGTGTTTAACAATATGATTACTTTTATCCCAAGAAGGATAAAATTCTGCCATGGTTATGGTCATAGATCATACTCACATTTTATTAATGACTTTGGCAAGTAATTACTCGTTACTTCAGTGCCAGCGTAAAGCTTGACCACCGGTACGGCATCTGTTTAGAATCTTGAGCAGTGTCATGCAGGATCTCCACAATAACTCTATGGAAACTAAATAGGAACATTAGTGCACAGTTTTATGATTACGCACTCAGGAGAGGTAATTAACCCGAGTATAAAATATATGATGTTGTGAACATTGCCTTTATGAAGATTGACTGTTTAAATGCTGGGACTCTGTGAACCGAACCAAATCTTCTTCTTATTTATTATTATTATTATTATTATTATTATTATTATTATTATTATTATTATTATCTTATTATTACTTATCTCTTATTATAATTATTCAGCCTGGGGTAAAATAGCTTTATTGAAATTTTAGTGTGGTTACATTTTTTTAATGTCTTGTGTTTATTCACATTTATAATATTTGAGTACAAATAAAACTTCTTACACACCGGTGTTTTTTATTTATTTATTTTATTTAAAATTAATACTTAAATAAATATTGCCACCACAGTTAACTCATACACTGAACACTTTTGATTTGATCAGGTCAGTTGTAGCTGATCTCAAATGTCCCCAGTTAATTTAACTAAGCTTTCAACATTGCAATGGATATCTGAGAAAAGAAAAAAAAAATTGCTCAATTTAAAAATATATAATCCTGCATCTTTAGTATTGTATGTACAACGATCAGCCACGACACTAACACCACCACCAGGTGAACAGAATAACATTAATCACCAACTATACACTAATTAACTGCTCACAGGATCATGGACATCTAAGGGTCACCCATGCCCACTGGGACCAAACGGCAGCTCGTCCGGTCCGATCACACAGAAAAGCCAATGCAGCACAAATCGGCAAAAAAAGTCAATGCTAGCTGATCAAGCACCCATTGGGTGCACCAGAAAATCAAGTCAGATCCACTGCAGCCCCACCCTGCAACCCACAGCACCCAAAAGAACTGCTGCCAACTTCTTGGTACCAGACACCACATTACACACAAGTCACGCCATGAACGGCCAGAGCTGCCCCGGTGCCAAAAGGGGAACCCAAAACCTAGATGGTTTTAAGATTAATGGTTTTGAAGTTGTGTGTAATACAAAGTGTGTAGGCTCAGTATGTGTGTGTATATACTACAAGCTGTTCATGTGCATTGTTGTGAGTGTATTTTGCTCTGCCTTCCTCAGATGGTTCCACGGCAAGATAACACGTGATCAGGCCGAGAGGCTGCTCTACCCGCCCGAGATGGGGTTGTTCCTGGTCCGCGAGAGCACCAACTACCCCGGAGATTACACGCTGTGTGTGGGCTCCGAGGGCAAAGTGGAGCACTACCGCATCATCTACCACAACGGGAAACTCACCATCGACGAGGAGGCATACTTCGAGAACCTCATGCAACTCGTCGAGGTGAGGATAACGGAGAGTCTGGAGTCTGGGGGGTTTCGGGGTTATTTTTGCATTTGTTCTTGCTGGTGTAAGGGTACAAAGTAAAAAAGGAATGGCGCAAGATGCAGCAGTTGTTACGATTTCCTTTTCGAGGTGGACACATTAACAGTCTTGTATACCTATAGTATACTGTACTGTACATTTGTACCGGTCGCTTAGTGATTAGCTCTATGGCCTCGCACTTCCCCATAGTGCGTGAATGATAAGTGGGCGCTGAGCTGGTAACCCGACCCCATAAGTAACTGGCATAAAAATGACGGATATATCTCCAGGGTGGGGAATATCCGTCGCCCAGTGTGCCGGATGGCAAGGGGACGGACCAAAATACCAAAAATTCTTGTGTATCAGCCTGGTTTATTTTAGTTGTATTGGTCATCTTCAAATGAAGTCAAAAAGGCTCGTTTTTGAAACCGGGTTTTTTTTTTTTTTTTTTTTTTTTTTTTAGCAGAATGTCTTATGTAGGATAATCATAATATGTCACAAGTATAATTTTTTTATCCCCCTCAATAAACTACATAAAAAAACAGTTTGAATCAAGTTGTTGAAATCATCTTGAATTAATGATATAACTTCAGTTTACCATTAAAACATTGCACAATATTCCCTAAGTATCACTGTAAGTTCTTCCTTTCTGATTTCTTTGAATGACCAAATTCCTTTTATAGTTTCGACATGCATTATACGTACGCCTGACAGACTTTCTCCTAAGTCGCCACCTCTTTTTTTTTTTTTCCTTTTTTGTTAAATGATGGTCACAGACATGCCCAAAATAGCCAAAACAGGAAGCAGGCCACATCAGACATGGCCACAGAGGCAGAGAGAGCTGCTGTGTTAGGCAGCAGGAAACGCACACATACTTACATTTC
>JAQMYK010000002.1:24503429-24527972 GCA_030014345.1 Clarias buthupogon
TATATGTATGTATATATGTATGTATGTATACAGTAAGTTCAAAAGCTTCTGAGACGATTTCATCTCAAAAAGTGTCTTTCTAAAGTGCTGATCTCTGAACTTTAAACTCAGCTCCATGTTGCACTGCGCGTGATCAAGCTAAAAGCAGTTGAGAAGAAACAGCATCAGGAGTTATTTAGGGTTACAAGGATTTAAGTTGCTTTTTCACGCTTGTAAACGTTACGTAGCCGCTATTGTTTGCTTACTGACGGGGACGAGCTGTCCCCGTGGTGCATGGTGATTGGCTGGGGATTAACACATTTGAACGAAGTGCTGAGTGGGGGTTAGGTGACACATTTCGAATTCGGCTTTTGCTTCCTACACACACACACACACACACACACACACACACACACACGGTTTTGTAATTCTTAGCTTTTTCTCAATAGGTTGGACTTTTTTGTTTGTGCGGGTTTCAGTTTATATGTATTTTTTATAAATTGCTGTTGACGCTCCATTCGTTTTAAATCGTCAGGATACGGTGTTGAACCAAGTGACTGTTTTTGCGTTCACGTTGTATTACAGCACCAACTATTGCATCTTCATTCTGCTCTGGGTGACCCATTAGCCCAGACAGGGTATGACACTGACATATGATAGTTTATTGATAGTTTATTAATAAACCTACAGCATCCAGCATTAAAGATTAAAGCTCTCATAGCACAGGCTTGATCACCAGCAGTGTTGTTTTGGAGTGATAGTCTGCCTTATTTAGTCATCATTTCCATCACTAATGCATCACCGGTGTGATCATGGAACTGTGTGTGGCCTATCCTGGGCATCAGGTGTATGTGTGTGTGTGTGATTAGTTTTGGATGGTGTGCCATTAAAGCTCTCTCTCTCACGTACACGGCTTTGCCTCACCTGCTGCCTGCACTTCAGTTCCTGGAAAAATTGATGAAAAGGAAGTGACAAAGAGGAAGGTCGAATATTTAAGAGGCGCTGCTGTTACACCGCTGTTGCAATGGTTACGTTATCTTCTGTTCTATCCTGCAAAGATCTTTGACACTAAGACTGTGAGAGTATTTTGCATGTTTAAATGTGGGTGCTTTTAGGATACAGGGTTACACACTTTAATATGTATATAGAATATATATAGTGAGGTCCAAAAGGCTAGTGAAAATGTTTTTTCTATCTCGAGTTCAAAGTAGAATCTTTTAAATAGAATCTTTCCATGATTTTTAGTTTTTTAGGATTTTGTACGTCCATTTTTGCTTTAATAACTTTGCAGTTTAGCTGGTATACACTGTAACCATTGGTGTAAAAGCTTTTGATCCATTTTGTGCCATCTGAAGACATGCTTCAATAAAATGGATGAAGAAAAATCAGATCTTTCGTACAAAGAGGTTAACGTGGTCTGTCTCACACATTTGCTTTCATTTAACTAAGATTTTATTAAGGATCTAGAAATACTGCAGAATCTGTAATATTAAATATTATTAAGCTTTTACTTTCGACAGTCATGTGCAAAAAGTTAGTACCGCCTCTTTTAATTCTTTGTGTTTTTGTCTGAGAACATCATAAAAATGATCTGATGATAACTGGGGTCTGGGGGTCAGCACCATCTAACTTTTTTTACTGTGCCAAAAAAACTGTGGAAAAAATTGATCATGATGTTTGTTTGAGGTTGTATTTCCCTAATACTAAGACCCACTATGATCAGAGAATTAAATGAAGAGGTGCTAAAGTTTTACACATGACTGTAGGTTTTAAATATTTAAAAATCCTAAAACCTTCTGTACAATGCAGGCCACAATGTAATATTAGCCACACACTTATAATGATGATAATAATAATGATAATAATAATAATAATAGTCACACACTTCAATATTTTGTTCTGCAGCCTTTACTGTAGCACACAATATGGTGTCCAATTCAAAATAATTCCTCATGCTCCCAGAACCACTTGCGTCCTGGAATATGCCCGTGCCATCAGGGGGAAAAAAAAACTCAATTGATGTGATAACCTGGTCATTCAGTACATTCAGGTCATCAGCTGACTTCACCAACTGAAGCAACCCCAGATAATAACACTGCCTCCAGAGGCTTGTACAGTGAGCATTATGCATGATTGGTGTCTCGCTTCATACGCTTCCCTTCTTACCCTGACTCAATCAGGACTAGTAAGACCACATGACCGCTTTCCATTGTTCCAAAGTCCAATCTTTATTCTCCCTAGTAAATTAAAGCCTTTTTGCCCATCAGCTTTATTAATAAGTTGTTTCTTTATGGCCACACTGCTTTTTTAAAATCCCAATCTTGAGTTCTCATGACATTGTGCGATTGGAGATGGTCCTAATTTAACTATTAAACATATTCGTGATTTCTGCTGTCTTTTTGTTTGTTTTTTTGTTTTGTTTTTTAGGATACAATTTCGCCAAGCATCATTGCCAAGTCATTTCTATTAATTTTCTGGAAAATGACATTCCTTACATAGAGTTGTCAGTTCAGCATCTATCTTTCCATGGAAGGACATCATTGTGCTTATCTGATCCGTCCCTATGTTGATGAATTGAATAACTAGAAGAATAAAAGAATAACTGCATACAACAAACAAAAGAGAGAATGTATTTTATAACTTCATGCCTGGCTGAAATCAGCAGGATATATTGTGTTGGTCTAATTGTGTTGCTGATTTTTGTGTTCAGCACTACACAAAAGATGCGGACGGGCTTTGCACCAAACTCATCAAACCCAAGCTGGAGGAGGGAACAGTAGCAGCGCAGGACGAGTTCTCCAGAAGTAAGAGCATACAACATCCTCCAGATCATGTATAGGACAGTACGATTTTCTGTGCATATGTACGATACAGCCAAATATTAATGACAGAAGTAATAATTAACAAAACTTTTTAAATTTTTATAAGGATGCAATTTCACTAAGCATTTACGTCTCTGTTATTATTTTTATTCATTTGTTTTGTTCCGATTACATTTTTTCCATGAAGTTGATGGTTCAGTATGATCTTTGCATGTGTTCTTAATGCATTGTACAGTTCTTAAACCAATTATAAACCCAAATATATTGACCCTCCAGTCATTTTTTTTTTTTTTTGGCCAAGCAGTGTTTATTCACAGTAATAAACACAGTAATATATCCCACATCAAAAGCATATGAGTGCTGTATTACTAAGGTGTGCACGTTGTAGGCAAAAGTTTGCATCTCCAATGCATTTTGAATACAAATTCCTTACATTTATTTGCAGTACGCGTTCAGGGTCTCTGTAGATCTAGAGTTTATCCCAGGAATACTGGGTGTTTTTATCTGTCCTACCTTATGCTTTAAAACCAGCACAGAGGTGGTGCAGTGTCTCTAAATTGCCTCCGAGTGTAATTGGGTTTATGCATGGTGCCTTGTGATGGACTGGTGTTCCAGTCAGCGTGTGCTTCTGTCTAATGTCCAGTAATAAACCCAAAAAGATTTTGTATTATAAAGATTTATTAGGATTTCTCCAAAAAGAAAAACTATTCCATATTTAAGATATTAAAAATGAAATGGATTTGAATCCTTATTATTTATTATTTCTTTCATACCTAATGCTTGTGAACCCATTGCAGTAGAATGTAGTGTACTATTTCTAGGAACAATAAACTAAATCTTAAAGATACGCCTGCTTTGTATGCCATGTAGCCAAATATATACAAAAGGCTGCGTTAAAATTATTAGCCAAAAGAATTTGTTTACCAGTATATAAGATTTCTTGTTTAGGGGTCCATTTGTGTCCTGCGTAGTTTGTAGAAACTACAGATTTATGAACTACATGTTTGAGGTCATACTTAAAAGAGTGGTTCTATTACATATATAATAAAAAGCAACATTATTGATATGCAAAGCATTTTATTATTGTGAATTGTTATGGTTCAGTGCTGGTAGCTGGAGTCACACTTCCCGTTTCTGTTGCACAGGTGGATGGGCACTGAACCTGAAGGAACTGAAACTCATTCAAACTATTGGAAAGGGTGAATTTGGAGGTAAATGTCACACTCTGTCTAACTGTGGCTATTCATAGTATTCACAGTAGAGTATTAACACATGAGAGTTTTATAATTTTTTTTTAACTGTATGTATCGCTGATTTATCAGTTTCTCTCAAATAAAGAAGCAATCCAGTACTCAACTTAGTGTTTTAAGATGTTCTAAGATGCCATTTCCTGTTTCCTCTTCCCTAAGATTACTGCTAATAGTTAGCTGTTATGCATCATTTCCTGGTTTGAATCTGATGCAATGTTGGAGCAGGTTAAAAAATACATATGGAGCAATATATCCATCTCCAAAGACAGGAATTTAAAACGGTGCCTGATGTAAGTGAATGACATGACTTGTTCCGCGCAGATGTCATGGTGGGGGATTACAGAGGTACAAAAGTAGCTGTGAAGTGCATCAAACATGACGCCACGGCACAGGCATTCATCGCGGAGGCCTCGGTTATGACGTAAGTTCCCAGTTCTTGCATAGCACGCTTAAGAAATTTCCATGATCCATTCAGAGCTTGACTTGTCACGGACAGAGTGTTATAGCGATTAGTATTCTTTAGTGTTTAGTGTAGAATTCTTTAGTGAAATACTGTGTAGCGTGTTATAGGGTGGAAGTGACTTGTGTGTGGAGTGCAGAGACAGGACTGATGATGATGATGATGATGATTAATGATATAAGCCATCTGCCCTTAAGGAGCACTGTGTGTTAACTAGCTTCATCATTCCCTCATGGATTTTTGCGCTGTGATTATTGCGCAATACTAGATCTGGTCTATGTCTTTTTTTGTTGTTCTGTAGGCAAATGCGACATAATAATCTGGTGCAGCTGTTGGGAGTGATCGTGGAGGAGAAAGGCAGCTTGTTCATCGTCACCGAATACATGGCTAAGGTCAGTGACATGGACGGCTTTAGTCCAGCCCTGTTGAATTCTCCAATCTGATTTCTCATAAGGTGTTGATTAGTTTTCTATAAGAGGAGCTTAGACAGATGTGTAGTTCTAATTCTAATCACGGGTTTATATTAATGAGCTCGCTCTAGCTAACTCGGAGATTTAAATGGCAAATGTTTTACAGTTTAAGGTTGATTAATAATAATAAACTGATTAAATGGAAACTTATTTCAATAAGATATAGGAAAAGAATATTTATTTAACTTTTCTAGAAGGAGATTCCAGTATCAGTGCCTTGAAATGACTTTTGACCTTGATTCCAAGTAGGATCAAGGTCACAGCAAGGTCAAATGTCTGAAATTTTTTAGTCAAAATCTTTCATCCTGTTTGTCATACAGAGATGTTTCTTGCACTCATTCACTTACTCATCTTCTGTACCGCTTTATCCTGTATTCAGGGTCACGGGGGGCCTTAGGCCCGGAGGCTTAGGGCACTAGGCGGGGTACACCCTGGACGGGGTGCCAATCCAACCCAGATGTTTCTTACACTTTTTTAAGGATTTTAAGGCCAAATTTCTGGCTAGCTAAGTTTTTTTTTTTTTTCTTCAGGTCCAATTTGTCAGTCTGTTGGTAGCACAGTATCTCAAAAACAAGTGATTTTCCTATAACAACACAGAAAGTTTCACTCCTTATGTAACCAAATTTCAGAAGTCCAGCAGGGAGTCCCATTCTTAATGGGCTAGATGAGTAATGTCCTATGTGCACTGAATTTAAAGTGAACTCCCATTACATTAGCATTGTGCTTATCTGTTTTCAAATAGCAAATACATTTCCAAGGCTTTTAGGTAAATTGAATCATCTTTGGAAGATTACAATCATGTTTATGTGAAACATTTAAGCATACATGTATAACTTAATATGGTGACTCATGAGGGAATTGTGCAGATTAATGAACATGTACACATAGAGAAGAAGACTACATTAATAAAGAATGTCCGTGTCTATGCAGGGAAGCCTGGTGGACTATCTCCGCTCCAGAGGACGATCAGTTATCGGAGGAGATGTTTTGGTCAAGTTCTCCATGTGAGTTTTTAATCTGGTCTGAAACGAGTACATTTGAGAGAGTTCCTAGTGGTTTTTAACCCAGTCTTTATCCAGCATGTCTGTAGCGTTGTCCAAGCTGTTCCAGCACACTGACCTTTGCTAAGAAGTAAAACACTAAAGAAACTATAGGCAGAAAGTTAACACAAGCAGATAATAAATATATGTCAAATACAAGGAGTATTCAAGTCAAGCCAGGACTTTTGATCATTTATGAGAGTAAAAACTCCCTTTATTTCTGCTACACTAATGCACTTATCCCATCGTTTCACTTGTTCTTGGATACCATCAAGGTAATCCATTTTTTCACTATGCTGAAATCATAATCGGACTACCTGCTTCACGTATGAAACACTGGCCTCCCAGGAACTCCTTTAATAGCCCAGGAAATGGCTTGGAGCGAGGTCAGGATTGTACAGGGTGATGTGGCAATAACTACAGTTGAGTTCCTGTATTGTGCAGGTGGTGCAGTGGGCAATATGAGGTCATGCATGTGTCTGGCAAAAACAAAATGCCTTTGGTGATGAAATCAGGCCATTTTTTTTCCATTAAAGAAGTTCCTAGGAGGCCAGCGTTTCAGACGTGAAGCGGACAATCCGATCATTGCTCCAGTGTACGGAGAAAACATTCTATCTTGATGGTATTCGAGCACGTTGTAAACATTGGGATAAGTGTGTTAGTGTAGCAGGAGATTATATAGAAAAATAAAGATTGTTTTTACTCCCATAACTGTGTTCTGTTACTCTGCACAATCAACTGTCCCAGTTTAACTTGAACACTCATTGTAATAGCAGTGACAGAGTGAAGACAGTAATTTCAACATGAAATATGTAATGGAATTAAAATAATATAAAGGTAATGTAAACCATAACATTAAGGCTCAAAGTAAGGCAAATCATAAAAGACTGAAATATAACTGAGAATTTTTTTAAATTCTTTTCATTTAATCAGTAATCAGTGAAGATTAGACATATGTTTGATGCGTAAAAACTAAACCCGGCTTCACCTTTCCCTTCAAGTTTCATAAGTGAGATGAGGAAAGTGCGAATGTGAAACTTCCTCATTCTGAAAAGTGGCTGATCGCTAAAATGGTATTAAAATGTCAGAAGTAAAAATACTACCACTGAGCTACCCCTGCCCTTTGTCATTAGTTTGATTAAGGTGTCAAAATCAGTCACCTTGACTTAACTAGACATTTTAATATTATTTAGATTGAAACCAATTTCCTATAATGAGAAGTAGGAAAAGTACACACATCCTGTACTTGAGTAAAAGTAAGAAATATTCTAGGTAAAATATTACTCTTACTCAAGTAAAAGTAGATGTCGTCATTTATACCGCTTTATCCTGTATACAGGGTCGCAGGGGGCCTGGAGCCTCCTATCCCAGGAGAATTAGGGCACGGGGCGGGGTAAACCCTGGATTTAGCCTAATCTCAAGGTCTTTGTACTGTGGGAGGAAACCCACCAAGCAGTGGGAGAACATGCACACCCCTGGAGGTGCAAGGTGACAGTGCTCACCACTACACCACTGTGCTGCCTAAAAGTAGAAGTCCTGAAGAACTTAAAATCCTACTTGAGCAAAAATACTTATCTTCAAATTTACTTAAGTATCAAAATCTCTGAGCTTGTTTTAGTTATAGTAGCCTTAAAATCATAGTAATATACTTGTGCTTTATGCATAATAACCTCAAATAGCTTCAAATACTACGCACCACTCTGGTTATGTAACCCAATGCCATGCAGAAATGTAGTGGAGTAGAAATCACAATTATTCATTGTAGGATGTAGTGGAGTAAAAGTAAAAAGTATCCACTAATCAAATTACTCAAGTAAAGTTCAGTCCCATAAAACCTGTACATTTACTTGTTTGCCTTCCTCTTACTTCTGCAGTCATTATAATAGTTGGTGTTATCGGGTTTTTTAACATGCTTTCTCTGTGCCCGTCTGTGCAGGGATGTGTGTGATGCCATGGCTTATCTGGAGGCTAACAACTTCGTCCATAGAGACCTGGCAGCTCGGAATGTTCTAGTGTCCGAGGACAACATCGCTAAAGTCAGTGATTTCGGTTTGACCAAGGAGGCATCGTCCACTCAGGACACGGCTAAGCTGCCCATCAAATGGACGTCCCCTGAAGCCCTGAGAGAAAAGGTAGTGCAAGTATCTGTTCGTGTACAATAATTTGCACTTTGATACTTGTGATAAAGACCATGGCTAAATTCTGATCTTCCTGTTTGTGTGTGTGTGTGTGTGTGTGTGTGTGTGTGTGAGCAGAAATTCTCCACTAAGTCAGATGTGTGGAGTTATGGAATATTACTCTGGGAGATCTATTCCTTTGGCCGTGTACCATACCCGAGAATTGTGAGTGTTCTCAGTTATTACGTCCACTGTTTCTCTTCAAAAAGAAAAAAGTTGTCATTGATGTTTTTTTTTTGTTTGTTTCTTTCTTTTTTTTCCAAAATTAAAGACAGATTTATACCACAAGAATTGCAGAACCTGAAGCTTTGTAGTTTCTCAGAAAAATGACAAGCTGCATTTTTTGTCTAATTGACTTCAAGAGCGATGAAAAAAAGAGGACTTGGTTCAACTGTGATGCAAGTGATAATAAAAACTAGCTTGTTAAACAGAAATTCTTAAAAATAAATAAATAAACAGAAGTTCTACACAGTTAAGTGTAACTATACACAGAATAAAAACGAAGTGGTGTAATTCTTTGATAAGTAATTGCTATAAAGTTTGGAGTGGAAATCTGTTCTACTGTTCTGTTGGTGATTATGTTCCTATAACAGCATGTCCTGTGTTACATAAATAGGTAGTCTTGCTCTCTCATAGCTTCGGGCTCTTGAGTTTCATCCTGAGCTCAGGTTGTGTATGTGGTGACATTGACAAAACAAGGCAGCAGGGTGGTGTAGTGGTTAGCACTGTCGCCTTGCATCTCCAGGGTCCGGGTTCGATTCCCGTCTCTGTGTGTATGGAATTTGCATGTTCTCCCCGTGCTTGGTGGGTTTTTTCTGGGTACTCCGGTTTCCTCCCACAGTCCAAAGACATGTAGGTTAGGCTAATGGGCGTTCCCAAATTGCCCGTAGGGTGTATGTGTGTGTGTGCCCTGCCCTAGGCTCCAGGTCCCTGAATACAGGATAAAGCGGTATAGAAGATGAGTGAGTGATGAGTGAGTGGACAAAACAAAAAATATATACAAAATATGAAAAAAGAAATCACCATTTTTAGGTCTTGTTAACAGGGGGGGGGTTGCCTGCCTTTGTCTCTCAGGTCTTTACTCTTCCTATTTTTAAATCATACCTCAAGCTTTTTTTTATATTTCCCATTCAATACAGTTTGACTATTATTTGTTTCCTGGTTTGTTAATGGTTTATTGTTTTATTGTTTTAGTGCACTGAGGGCGGAATTCTTACTGCTTCTTTTCTCCTATTGTTTTATTTGCGTTTCGTTTTTATTTCATTATTGTCTGATTTTTATATCCAGTTTACTGTGTCTGCAGCTATTTTAGGATTGTACACAGTTGTGTGTTGTATTTAAATGTGCTTTAAAAAAAACATTTGTCTTTGACTTTTGACTGTTTATTAGTTTTACTACAGTAGTAACACATGAAAGCCTCCAACAGGGGGCAGAGTAGTCCACAATTTATAGATTTGTCTGCTGCTAATATTGATTGATTGATTAGTTCATACATTCATTTTTTGAAAAACCTCTTTAAATGCACAAATTGAACCTGAAACCTCTCCGTCTTCTCGCAGCCTCTGAAGGATGTGGTACCACGTGTTGAAAAGGGCTACAAGATGGACGCCCCTGACGGCTGCCCCCCCGCTGTGTACGACATCATGAAGCAGTGCTGGACTTTGGAGCCGGTGATGCGGCCCAGCTTCAAAATGCTAAAAGAGAACCTGCAGCTCATCCAAGATAAACAGCTGTACCTGTGAGAGCAAGAACACGGAGACAGACTAACTCTGTGAGAGAGAGCACAGAGGACTGTACAGAACTCTACACACACTCTCTCTCACACTCTCAGAACAGCACTCAGTCATCACACACTTGAAAAACAAGAGATGTACAGGGATAATATAGGAATGGCCAAATTGTTTAACAGAACCCCTCTTAATTTTTTATTTCATTTTTTTGTCATTGTTCTTTTTCTTTGCTGTGCCTTCATGATTTGTTTTATACAATCGGAGAGGCTGGCCTTCTCTTGTGTATTTGCCTCTCTTTTTTTTAAATATAATTTATCTGTCTTCAGTCTCTTAAGATTTGTTCGTCTTTATCTTTCAGCTACTGTCTGACTGCCTCCCCTCATACTAAAATAGTCATCTTTTTGTTAATGAAGTTCATACAGGGCAGCATTGTAAAGACTGATTCCTCTGTGGGTTTGTGTGGACCTGCGAGCGTTTGTCTCCTCCTTGTGTCTTATGTTTCTGGACCACTGGACTCTAACCTGCCCCTGAGCTGTTGCTGTTATTTAGTTTTTATTATTCAGTGTTCACATCCTGAGTTTTAAATGTCTTTCGTTTGGTTAAAAACGGGTCTCATTCTGAACCCAGGAAACGCCGCAACTTGAAGCATGTGTGTACGCACATGGTGGGAAACATGGGTTGGGTTTGGGGGTGATTTTGCTGATTACGTTTTTGATTCATGGGGAAAAAAATAGAATTTTGTATTTAAACTGTAAGACCGAGATGAAGAAGGAAAATATATAGTTGTCTGCCTGTACAAGACTGAGGACTTTTTCTTTTGTTTGCAGTAGAATATTACACTTGTTCCAGGTGCCAAACTCTGGTTCTCTGCCTGTCCTGAGATTTAAACTCAAAACCTTCCATTTCATCAGCACCAAACCATTAAAGAAATATATTTTATTGCCGTGAAAACTTTTATTGTTTAAAATTCTTACAAAGATAACCAGAGTTAAAACAAAATGCAGTTTTTCAATCATGATTTCATTTATTAAGGGAAAAAAGCATTCCAGACGTACCTTGCTACACAAATCAGGAAGGGGCAAATACTTTTTCACAGCACTCGATAGCCTCATCAATGTTGTAAAGCAGGATATGATTTCAAATGTCTTAATCAGGAATCTTAAAATAAAACCATATAAACAAAAAAAAATGTTAAACAGGGGGATTTAGACTGTGTATAAATATATTAAAGGGCTCAAAATTCATATTATTATAGTTTAATGTTGCATAGATTTGCATAGATTATGCTGAAACATACAGAGATATTCATTTCAATGAATTATGCTAATTTTTTCAAAATAACTTTGTCTAGTGTCTACTGCACAATTAATTGCATAAAATCATGGACCTGTGCAATTATTTATTCACAAATGGCTGTAGTTTATGAGAAGTAATATATGCATAGTCTGGAATTTATGTAGTCTGTCAATAATTTAAGTATTTCTTTATTTTTTTAAAATAAGGTTATAAAATAAATATTTTATAATATAAATGACGTTATAAATAAATACTGGCAAACATCCTCTTAATGAGATCATTTGTGCCATTATTTTTTGTTGGCGTAAATAAGTTTCAATACAAAATGGTACATTTAATAGTTTATTATATATTGCAATTTAAATCACAATGTGATGATTTAATTTTTTTATAAAAAAAATATTATTTGGTCATAGTTGATAAAAATGTAGTGATTGGCTTAGTGGTTATGGCATTGGACTATGGTTCGAAAAGTCCCAGGTTCAAATCCCACAACCACCAAGTTGTTCCTCAAGGTCCTTAACCTTCAACTGCTCAGATGTATAATGAGATAGTAAGATGTAAGTCGCTCTGCATAAGGTCGTCTCCCAAATGTTTACATGTCTGTTAAATATTTGAGCAAATGAGTTTTATCTATTAATGCATTATTCATGCTTTTTTGACTTTCTTTAAGCAGCTTCAAGTCAGAGATTTGTTCTCAACAGATCTAACAGCATGAAGATGTTTTACAGAAGGCACAGGTTGAGCAGGTCATGACCAGAATTGGGCAAAGTGTACAAATCCTGTACTTGCATAGAAGTGGAGATTCCCTAGGGAAATATTACTCAAGTCCTCTATTTACGTGTGTACATGAGTAAAAGTACAGACGTACTCACTTTGAAATTTACTTAAGTATCAAAATGCATGGTTTGTAGGAGCTCATAGTAGGTTTTTACATATAAAAAACTCACTCTGATACACCATGCAGAAATGTAGTTAAGTAAAAGTAAAAAGTATCCACTAATAAAACTAAAGTACAGATACATGAAATATGAACTTGAGTACAGTAATGAATTAAATGTACTCCGTTACCTCCCACCTCTGGTTTTGACTCCAAACTATAATTCTGTTAATGATATAATGGTGGTCGTGTTTTTTTTGTTTTTTTTTTATTTCTGTTGTTTTTCTCTAGGACGGTCCACAATCAACCTGACCAGCAATCCTGTCTCTTTGCAATGTCCCCGTAATTTTCACTTCTAATCATGCTCCAAGATCGGTCCTGTTCCAATCTGAAAAGAATTAAACAAACAATAATCATAGTAATGGCTTTAAATGTCAGTGCATACATACTGTACACTTTATCATAAAACTATGAGGGTGTCTGTTTACTTATTGTATCACAGTCCAGTCAGGAATTGTTTTCAGTTTTCATTAGTCAAGATTTTACCCGAGGTTGTTTGTTGCTTTTCAATTTGTCTCTTTACAACAAAACAACAGTTTACAATTTACAGTTTGGAGCAAAATTCACTGCTGCTCCAGAACTCGTTCAGCTCCTGGAATTTATTTATTAATCACAGCAGCCAATGAAAATCAAGAGGGGATTTAAACTCCGTGTAAGTTTGTTCCAGAAATGTTTTCAGGAAATGAAATTGGTTCATTTTTGAAAAAAAACAAAAAAACACCTGAAAGACGTGAAACCAACCTGAATTCTGGAGACTAAATAATCTCATATTCCTCATGATGATATTAATTCTAAGTAGTTATTATACAAGACTAATGATGTCGGTTTTTTGGGATATAGTTTTGCAAACATAATTTGTAAAAAAAAAATTTTTATAAATGATTCAATTGTTGTTCAAAACATTTTGTAGATCATTTGTATTACTTAGAGAATTTATTCTCAATTTTTTGCAGCCAGGAACTTGCAGTACTTTCCATAAACACAGAGCTTGTAGGGGCGAACTGTGGTGTCTGGCACCAGGATGTGGGCAGCAGATTGGGATCTGGGGAGTTTGGTGGCCATGTCAATGTCCTTGGGCTCTTTCCCTGCTGGTTCCCGTGTGTGGTGTTCCGTAGTGCACTGGGTGTTCTTTTGTTTCAGGAATTGCTTTTTTTCCTGAGATTTGTGCTGCATTGGCTTTTCTGTGGGATCAAATTGGACAGGCTAGCCTTTGGCCATGGGTGAGCCTTGGGTATCCATGATTCTGTCACCAGTTTGCTGGTATATAGTTTGTAAGCAATGTTGTTCACTTCAGCTGGCAGTGATGTAAATAATAATTTATTAATAATAATTTTGTAACTGTGAGCTATAACAATCGTATGCTTCATGTTTGGGAGATGTTGGTATATACAGTATTTCTTGTATTACTAAACAAATGATACCAAAGTTGTACTGTACCTAGGATGCTTAAAGAACCTTTAAGTATCCAAAGAACCTACAGTACATACAGTATATTGGATGTCACTGCAAAGATTCTGTTTGTTTCGCATGCCAGGAGATATAAAAAGGTAATAGTTGTTATCTGTGACTCTGGCATCACGGACGTCCTTTTCAGACTACAGAGTTCTCATTTTTCTGCTCCGCTATGCATAGAACACCATACATCTGATAGGACATTTCAGTAACAATATCCCGTGAAGAAGAAAACCGATGATGATGCAGTCAGGCAGTAATATAAACCTTTATCACTGATCCTGTCCTAGTGCCACAATAAAACATGCTAGATCAGAGAATTACAGTATATTCCAGATAAAATACACATATTTGTTTACTATGCTCAGATATGAAATGGAGGAGTGTTTACTCTTTTTTTCTTTCTCTCTATTCTGACTGTTCCACCTCACCTACTGTATCTTTCTCACGCAGCTTTAATGTGTTTGAGATGTCAGGCTTTGGTGAGATCTTGTCATCTTAGTGTAATCCACTTCTTCAGCCTCGATCTCTTCTGTGTGGTTTGAATAAATGTTTCGTAATCAGCGTCTGGGACGGTGGAGAATTAACTCATGAATAAGCTTTTGTTAAATGAGTCGAGATACTAGATGTCCATCAGAGCAAGTGGTGCCGCTTCTGCCTGAGGCTCTCGGCTAGTATCTGTACGTCAGTGCGCAGGCTAAAGGGTGGAAACCTGGGTGAGTCACCAGCAGAGACTTCCTTTGTTGCTGTGCACCTCAGCAATCCGGGTTTGATTCCCGTCTCTGTGTGTATGGAGTTTGCATGTTCTCCCCGTGCTTGTTGGGTTTCTTCCCACAGTCCAAAGACCTGCAGATTAGACTAATTGGCGTAGTGTGTGTGAATGAGCATGTGTGTGTGTGCCCTGCGATGTACAGGCACCCTGTACATGGTGTACCCCGCCTTGTGCGCTGGGATAGGCTCCAGGCCCCCTGTGACCCTGAGTACAGGATAAAGTGGTATAGACGATGAGTGAGTGTGGTTTAATGTACTGTAAATATAAAACAATAAAATTATGACGTCCAACATTGAGTAGGTCGCCCTTGTTCTATGAAAACAGCTCTCACTCTGAGGCATGGACTTGATAAGAAGGTGTGCTGGTGGTATCTGGCACCAATATGTTAGCAGTAGATGCTTTAAGTCTTGTAAATTGGCTCATTCATGGATGAGACTTGTTTCTCCAGCATAAATCTGTAGATGCTCTGGAGATCTGAAGAATTTGGAGGCCAGATTAACAACTTTGAACTGTTCTCTTAAACCATTCCTGAACAGTGTCTGGAGTGTATCAGGGCACATTATTTCACTGAAGGGTTTTCCAGGAGAACTTTGCCTTTCCAAAGCATTACTGTACACTGCCTCTGCTGGATTTCCTTCTTCCCACAGTGGATCCTGGTGCTATGGTTCATCAGGCCATGCTTGTCTTCTTCTGGTGTTCATCTGTCCATTGTAGGTGCTTTCTGTGGTGGACGGGGGTCAGCATACAGGTCATACAGGGGGTCAGCATAGGCTTATAATCAGTTTGCCAGTCCGCAGCTACAAACTGCGTTCTAACATCTTTCTATCTTATCCAGCATTAGCATTTTGAGCAACTTGTGCTACAGTAGCTCTCCTGTGGGATCCAATCAGCCAATCCAGGCTTTCCTCTCTACGTGCATCAGTGTGCCTTGGTTGCCATGATCCTGTCGCCCATGTCTGATTACAGAAAACCATCAACAATTACAGTTAAACAAATCGGTTCATGTGAATCGTATGTATTATGGGACCCTATCGAAGATATGATACCTTTTTTAATTGAATGCATTTGTATTACAGCCAGCACCATTGTAGGACCAACCAGAATCAAGAAAAGCAGTATAGATCAAGCTGGGATAACGGTTTGCTTCATAAAATATGGGTTTGGTGACATTTACAGTTTCATCATTATTACCTCAACATACCAAGAAACTGTGACTTGGTTTCTATATTGGTTTTCTATATTTTTATCTAATGCTAGAAATGAGGTTGTAACCTCAGCTAGCAATTCTGGGTTAAAGTTCCCAAAAGATCAAGTTTTGAGAAATTTTCAGTAGAAACCAGACAAAAAAAGTAGGAATGTCAATGTTTCTTTCAGTCGTAGTGGTTTACTGGTTAAATGGTTTGGCAAAATCTGCTAAACAATCTTTCAGAAACTCTACCAACACTGTGCACACAGATCATACATTTTTGCAATTATATACCACTGAGACATCACAACACTGAGCCTTTTAGCCATCAAATATATTAATGAATGTTCAGGGTGTAATGCTCTCTTTGCTAACTTTTGAGTTGGTATTTAGCTAAAAATCTGGAAACACATATTCCAGGGACGGTGTGGTGGCTTAGTGATTAGCCCTGTCTCCTTGCACCTCCAGGTTCCAGGTTTGATTCCTGCCTTTGGGTGTGTGTGCATGGAGTTTGCATGTTCTCTCCATGCTTGGTGGGTTTCCTCCGGGTTCCCTGGTTTCCTCCCCCAGTCCAAAGACATGCAGATGAGGTAAACTGGCGTTCCCAAATTGCCCGTAGTATAGGAGTGTGTGTATGTGTGTGTGTGCCCTGCGATGGATTAGCACCCTGTCCAGGGTGTACCCTGCCTCGTGCCTTAAGTCTCCTGGGACTCTAGGGTCCCCGCAACCCTGTACGCAGCATAGAGCAGTATAGACGAGTGAGTGAGTGAGTGAGATGACACATATTGTATTTAAGTACAGAGTAGCGAGCTATTTATTAAAAATCTGAGCAACGCTTCCGGCAGTTAGACTTCGGTTCAGCTGGCAGCGTGTCTTTGTGGGACTCACTGGCATGAATCTTCATCAATTAACACTCCTTCACACTCTTTGAGGAATGAATGAATCCTAAATGCATTATGTTAAAGTGTATATTCATGCATGTTTATTTTTATGAACTGAGCATTTGGTAATTATTAGCTTCACAGATTCATGAATTGGAGCTGTGATTGGGGAGTGTTTGTGTTTGCGCAGTTACTGAATGCAAATTAGCACTTACATTTCACACACATACAAGCAATGGAAAAAAATACAATCTGGTCAGCAAAATGCTTTTAAGCGAAGTAATTGTGAAATAAACGCTGATTAAAGAAAGCATTGAGGGAACTGAATGCATTAAAACTGAAACGAACTCAAATAAAGAATATATAATAAGTTTAAGTGTTGTATAAGTGTTTGGAAAGAGTCTTCAGGGTGAAAAACTTTTTTTTTCACAGCAAATGCATCAACAGTCCGTACGAGCACAGAGCTTTGACAAAACAGACTAAATTCATATTAGCATCCATATTTTAATTAGGAAAAAGCATTTATAATTAGTAAAAATTTAAGCAATACCAAAAACAAGCATTAACAACTCTATGGATAGATAGATCACACTGAAAGAGAATTACATGGTACTCGCGCTATTCCTAATACAGCACAACCAACAAACCAAAAATATACGTAGTCTACCAAGAAGAATTAAGGGTCGAGGGTTCGATTCCTGCCTCGGGTCTGTGTGCGTGGAGTTTACATGTTCTCCCTGTGCTTGGTGAGGTTCCTCCTGGTACTCAGGTTTCCAAAAGCCTGCAGGTTCACCGTAGTAGGTGAGTGTGTCTACTTGTGCCCTGCGATAGATTTCCCCACCTTGTACAGGATCGTGAGGAGTCTCGAACCTATCTCAGGAAACTCAGGGCATGAGGCGGGGTAAACCCTGGACAGATTACCGATCCATCACAGGAAATGCACAAAGAGACTTTGCACAATTTGGGAATGCCGATCATCTTAATTTCCATGCCTTTTAACTGTAGGAGGAAACCAGAGAACCCAAAGGAAACCCAACAATCACAGAAGGGGGACACAAGGAATCGAATCCACACACCAGGAGGTGCGAGTCCACAGTGCTAAGCACTACGCCGCCTTGAGTGTGTTTATACTCACTCACTCATCGTCTATCCCGCTTTATCCTGTATTAAGGGTCATGGGGGGCTTGGAGCCTATCCCAGGAGACTGAGGCGGGGTACACCCTGCACGGGGTGTCAATCTATAGCAGGTCACACACACATACACTACAGGCAATTTGAGAACACTAATTACGTAACCAAATCTGCAGGTCTTTGGACTGTGGGAGAAAACCAGAGTACCCGAAGGAAACCCACCAAGCACAGGGAGAACATCCAAACTCAGTGCACACAGAGGCGGGAATTGAACCCGGACCCTAGAGGTGCAAGGCGACAGTACTAACCACTACACCAACATGCTGCCGTGAGTGTATATAAATAAACGGGGGAAAAAAGCAAAGGAAGAAAGAAAAAAGAAATGTTCAATTAGGGGGAAGACACTGTAGGGAGTTTCCAAAAAACAACAGACCACAACAAGAACATCAAAATGATTGTTTTGTATTGTACCGAGATAAATCTAACAGCATCCCAAAAATTTTTATCTTAGGGCAGACATTAATATTAATTTTTAAGAATTGCAGACAGATCTCTGAAGTAATCACCCCAGAGTCACCTCATGAACAAAGAAAGAACATGATGACATTTGTCTCAACCGTAATTAATACAGGGATAAAACTTCTCCATCTTAGCTTTTGAAATGAAATAAAACTTTAAATTGTAAACATCCATATCTTTGAAATACACTCTATTATGTTTAGTGAAGGTTTAAATCATGTAACTATAACAGATAATAAATCAGTTGTTAGACAATTCTATTCGGGAGAAAGAGCAGCACTTATACTATATTTCATTTCAATATCCTGTGCTGAAATGTGTGGGGAAAAAAAAAGAGGAGACAGAAGGAATACATGAGAATGAGAATAAAATATATGAAAATAATGAACTGTTGGAGTGGAGAATAGCCATACACTGTGCACCCGTGTTGCTGTGTGATTCCTGGGACGCCTCATGGTTAGAGGGTTTGGTGTTTCTGTACTAGAACTTATATCAGTATATCCATATGGAGTTTCACAAGTTCTGTCCATCTGGGCTCTTTCTGGGTTCTCCAGCTCTGAAGCAGGTAGTTTAGGGAATTGAAATCCCTAGAATGAAATGAGTGTGTGAATGTGTGTCCACAGGCAGGCCCGGGATCCAGGATAATGCCCATACTAAAGACACATAATAAGAAATACGAAGACCATTGCAGAACCATAAAACAACAACACCACCACACATGAGGCCCAAAATTACTACCAGCCTCCCTGACTTTTTTTGTTTTTTCGTTAAACGATGCTTAAAAGAAACACTCAAGAGATGCAACAGGAGTGAAAGCATCATGTCTAGTTGTAGTATCTAAATCTAGCATCATGTATGCATTAAAATTTCAACCTATAATCATTGTCATGTTGTGTATTGTGGGTGTTTTACTTTGTATCTGTCACGTGTTGTGTCTGCATATGTACGATGGGCAACGTTCAAGTCAAATCGGGACTTTTGATTGTGCAGAACAATAAAGCTCCCTTTATTTCTTTATATAATCCCTTCTGCACTAATTCACTTATCCCAGTGTTTGATGTTCGTGCTTAGATAGCATCAAAGAAATGTTTCTCAGTACACCAGAGCCTTGATGTTTGGCTGCTTCATGTCTGAGACGCTGGCCCCCCAGGAATTCCATTAATGGCCCGAACATGTGGAAATGTCTTGAATTGAGGTCAGGACTGTATGAGGGATGTGGCAAAACCTGCCAGCTTTGTTTCTGTATTATGCAAAGGGGTGTTGATGCAGGATTGTGTCTAGAGTCTTCCACAGATTTGTGAAAAGCAATCTGTTAATTTTTAGTTGCTCTATATCATCATATCATCAGCTTGTAAAAAGAATATTAACTGATATCTTTCCACTTGCCTCAAATAAGTAATCATGAGGAAATTTTATGCTCTTATGTTCTGTTGTGTATACCATATAAATAGAAGAACAGAAACAGTAGAGTTTTATATAGAAAGAGCAAGAGAGAGAGAGAGAGAGAGAGAGAGAGAACAGGAAACAGACAGGACAGGATGGATTTATATAAAGAGAGAGAGATAGAGAGAGAAAGGCAGCGACAGAGAGCACACGGTCACGTGTGCTGAGACGGAGCTGTCCATGAGAAGCTGGCGTTGAAGCAGGAACCTTTCTGAAAGCTCCACACAGATTGACACTTGATTTCCAGTTGGATTTAGACATACTGATTGTTCTTTCAATTCTGTTCTCATTTGCGTGAAGAGTTTGTGAAGGTTTTGTGTTGAGAAGACAGGGAGCGATGGCCTTCATGGTGAAACACATGATAGGGGGACAGCTGAAGGATCTGACCGGGGGTCTGGGGGAAGAGAAAGCTGAAGGGGAGAAGTCCGAGGCGGCGGCTAAGGGCATGACACAGGAGGAGTTCGAGGAGTATCAGCAGCAGCTGGCCGAGGAAAAGTAAGTCATTCTTGTGTAAGTTTTAATGCTAAAGTTATTGATGATTAAAGTGGCCGTGTGACAAAAATATGTAATAAAAGTTTCTCAACACATTTAAACAACCTTTGTACAAATATCTGAGTTTATCTTTGAGTGCAGTATTTAGTTTTCCGGCAATATAAAAATAGCCTCCTCACCTCTTCCTCATGTAATTACAGAAGGTATGAGGTTTTACGTTTCAGACCAGTGTACTGTACCTTCGATCAATAACACCACAGTGACCTAGAACATATCTGTCCTGGTCAGAATCTCCTATTCGACAGGCTGGACACCACTTACTCATGACAAACATTTAAATAGTTGATTTTTATTTTTTATTATTTCTCCCCGGGTTACTTTTTCTGTCATGTGATTTTCTGGATGGAATCGTGCTTCACTTACAGCATGAAGAGCTGATAAATTTGTACAGCGATCAATGACATTCATTCGTTTATCTCCAGCCAACACACATCAATTGGGGCACGGGATGGATGGATGGATGGATGGATGGATGGAATGATGAATGATAATGATAATTTTTTTAAAAACAAGAAAGGAGAGAAAGAAGGAAGGAAAGAAGAAAAGATGGGAAGGAAGGAACAAATAAAGGAATCAACAAAAGAAAGGATGAAAGGAAAGAATAAATGGAAACAAAGGAAAGAAGTGAGGATGGAAAAAAGGACAACAGGAAAGAAGGATGAAAGGAAGCAACAAATGTATGAAGAAAGGAAGGAAGAGAGGGTGGAAAGAATGAAGAAAGGAAAGGAGGAAGAAAGAAAGGAAAACAGGAAGGAACAAATGAACAGATGAATGAAAAAGGAAGAAACAAGAAAATGACCAAAGGAAGGAGGGAAGGAAGAAAAGATGCAAAGGAATGAACAAAGGAATGATTGAAGTAAAGAATGAAGCAACAAAATCTTAAAGAATGAACAAATTAATGAATAAAAGAAAGAAGATAGGAAGGAAGGAACAAAGGAAGGAAGAAAAGATGAGTAAGAAATGAATAAGGGAATGAAAGAAAGATGTAAGAAGGAAAGAAAAAAGACAGAAGAAACAAACAAATAATAAAAGAAAGGAGGGAAAGAAGGAAGGAAAGAAGAAAAAATGGGAAGGAAGGAAGGAACAAATAAAGGAATCAACAAAAGAAAGGATGAAAGGAAGGAATAAATGGAAACAAGGAAAGAAGTGAGGATGGAAAAAGGACAACAGGAAAGAAGGAAAAAAAGGAAGGAAAATAGGAAGGAACAAATGAACAGATGAATGAAAAAAGAGAAGGAGGGAAGGAACAAACAAATGCTCAAAGGAAGGAATGAAGGAAAGAAAAAAATATGGGAAGAAAGGAAGGAACAAATAAGGAATGAACAAAAGGAGGATAGAAGGAAAGAATGAAGCAACAAAACAAGGAAGGAAGGAACAAACAGGGCAACAAAAGAAGGAAGGAGGATTAGAAGGATGAAGGAAGGAATGAACAAATAAACAAATGAATGAAGGAAGGAATAAAGGATATAAAGAAGGAATAAACAAACAAATGAAAGAAGATAGGCCAGAAAGAGGGAGGAAAGAAAAGAAGAAAGGAATGAAATAAAGAAAAACAGAACAAAAGTATGCACGGAAAAGGAAATGCACAAATAAAAAAAAGGAAGGAAAGAAGGAAGGAAAGAAAAACAAGGAGGCTGTAATTGAAGAGAGAGAATGTGAAAGTGAGGAAAAAGAGAAATGGCGGAGAAGTGGAGCGAGCCCTACAGTGTTCTTGCGTTGCAGTGTGAGTTTTAACTGAAGACATCAGGCTAAAGATGTCGGGTTTGCAGTCAGTGAATACATGAGCTTTTACAGTTTGTTAATATTTTCTTTACTGTACCACCCTAAGACACGTCAGCTCATTACAATACTACACACCCATTCCCTGTCTCATGTTCCCTCAGGATTGAGCGAGAAGCAAGCTTTGCCCAGAAGAAAGCGGAGAGAGCTACAGTCCGGACCCACTTCAGGGAAAAATACAGGCTTCCCAAGGTAAGCAGAACATATCTCAGATATCGTACAACACGCTTACCGTGTCTCTCGTCACACAGTATCTGTATAATACATGATGAGGATCAGTGTGTCCTGGGCCTACATGCTTGTTTTTATCTCACCCTAGAGTGAGCTCGATGAAACACAGATCGAGGCAGCAGGCAAGAATGTGGAGCTGCCCTCAGAGCTGGCCAAGATGATCGCAGAGGACAACCAAGAGGAAGAGCACAAACAGTCCGTCCTGGGTCAGCTCAGCAGCTTACAGGACGTTGATATCGACCAGCTGAAGGACAGAGCGCAGGCCACATTTGGGGACCTGAAAGAGTCAGCAGAAAAATGTGAAGTCATGTGATCGAGCTTGTATAGGCAGTAAATCTCAGGCTGAGAGCTCGTCTAAGATATTTATATTAGCTCTCATAATAACAATAATAATAATCACTTATTTAAGCACATTCCTTAGACTTAGTCTATGCAAATATCCCATACAACATTAATAAATTTTATTTAACAAGTAACATTTGGGTATAATTGTTGAAGTATTCGTTCAGGTAGGGTGAATATTGGTAAACTGGGACGCTTAAGATTGATCCTTAGAATCCTTGTGTAGTTGAGCATTACCGATCAAAAGGTATTGATTAGATCACCTGTAAAAGAATAAACGTTTAAAGCTGTGTATGTATGATGTATGTCATCTATGTGGGCGTGACCCAGCCAACTTCAAAAGCAGCACTACAGGTAACAATGGTACAGTAAGTGAAATGATGCAACACTTGAAGTAAATCATGTTAAGGATATATAAAGTTAAAGTTTGATTTATACATATGAAAGATGTTTGTATCTGAAAGTAAAAAAAAAAGAATTGTATTATTTTTCATTAAAATTATTTTTGTTAAAGATACATTTTCCTCTGTGCCACTTTACCAGTTGCATTGGGACAAGGTGTTATTGTTAAAGTGGGACAGCAAATAAAGGAGGACTGCACGCTTCAAAACTTGATTTGATTTTGTCTTTTGTCCATATATTGTGTCAATAGGTCATTTTGATATTTCTTAAATAAAGTATACTTAGATAAAAAAAATTGTTAATATATTTTTTTTTGCCTACATCACCAGGATAAAAACCCCTTTAAATACCCACCTTAACTAGCCTACCGGATACGAGACACAGTATTAATCAAATATGTTGAGATCATATTCAGGGTGAAGTATTTTACCTTTGCCACTTTAAGTCAAACAAGGTCCTGACATTCCTCCAAAACACTTCCACATGTTTGGGCCATTAAAGGAGTTCCTGAGAGGCCAGTGCTTCGGATGTGATCAGTTTGATCCTGGCTCTGACGTACTGAAAGTTCACTATTGAAACACTGGGATAAGTGCATTAGTTTACCAGAGGGTTATATAGAGAAATTAAAGGAGATTTTATTCTCATAACTGTCTATTCTATTCTCATTCTGCATAATAAAACTTGAACACTTTATATTTTTTGTGTTATAACCAAAATTTCATCCAGTTAAGTGTGTAAGTAAAACTTTATTTCAGAGATCAAAGACAAAACATTGACAAAACAAAAACAATGAAGTTAATTAATTAATTAATTCATTCATTTATGCATTCATTCATAAAACAATTGACCAAAATGAATACTTTACCAGTATCATCTAAAAAGATTTAACATTTGGTCAATAGAGGTTTGAAGAGAGATCATTTCATCTGTGTTTGGCATCGTAGCATTTTAGTTTTAAAATCACATAAGACTTCCTAAACTTTTTGAAATCATATGATATTATATGTGCCATTAAGATTATAGTATAGTGACAGACTTTGTGGTTAGCACTGTCTCACGTTTCACCTCCAAGGTCAGGATTTGATTCCCGTCGTGCATGGAGTTGACATGTTCTTCCCGTGCTTGGTGGGCTCACTCCAGGTCATCTGGTTTTCTCCCAGTCCAAAGACATGCAGACTAGCCTAATTGGTTTAGTGTGTGTGTGTGTGTGTGTGTGTGTGTGTGTGTGTGTGTGCATCCGTGCCCTGCAATGTATTGGCAGCCATGCCCATGGTGTACCCTGCCTCATGTCCTAAGTCTCCTGGAATAGATTCCAGGCCTATCCCACTGCAATACAGCATAAAGTGGTATAGAAGATTAATAAACGAATGAATAAAAAGTGACAGAGAACATAAGATGTACCAGTAAGTTTACCAATTTACCAATTTTCACCCTTTTTAGGGCAGCCAAGATGTAGGTGCATTACCGCCCCCTGCTGGACATGAGGTTGTTTACATCAAAGTATTATTATCTGCAAAGCGCTTATATATATATAAAGGCAGAAGTGGAAAGAGTAATAAAACTTTGTACTTAAGTAAAAGTACTGTTACTTTAGTGAACTTTTACTGAAGTCCAAGTAAAGTTACCCTTATAAAAATCTACTCAAGTAAAAGTAAAAAGTAGCTTATTAAAAATTTACTCAGAGTAAAA
>JAQMYK010000002.1:24528072-24539727 GCA_030014345.1 Clarias buthupogon
TAAAAAGTAGAAGTACACAAAAAATCTACTCAATTACAGTAATGCGAGTAAATGTAATTCATTACTTTCCACCTCTGTATAAAGGCCGGAACTAACTAGGCGAGGCTGTGTGTATTTGGGAATAATAATAGTGTCGCACTTTTTTGTGCAACTAGAAAAACGGCTCGTGTTAATTGTTTACAAAAAGTATTTAGCATACACAGTTCTGCCTCGGATATATAATAATAATAATAATAATAATAATAATAATAATAAATATTTAATTTATATAGATATAAAACTATTATATTAATGGATAACGAAGCTGATTTGTTTTATCGACAGATACCTAAAGTGGTAAGTAGACTATACAGATATAATATTTGTAGATATAATATTTGCTGAGCGGCCACTTTATTAGTTACACCTTCTTAGCCCGCTTTTTCCATCAGAACTGCCTTCATTATTCTTGGCATGATTCAGCAAGGTGCTGGAAAAATTGCTTAGAGATTTTGGTCCACATTAACACACTTGCTGCAAATTAAGCTCCTGTTTGGTTGCCCGACCAGTTCGGTAGACTGGAGTCTGGACCCGTTCGGTGGACTGGACTGCTGCTAAACACTGGGTCGCGTGAAAAAGCTTTCAACTGGGATTTTATTTGGGTCGCTGTTCATACCTGCAGCACACCTTTCAGACACACGGGGGAGCTAGTAGTTACTTTTCTGTAATACTGTCGCGGTTTCTGTAATAATTCCGCATTCTGCAGTTACAGTGCGAGAAAATAATATAATCAGATAGTCTGTGTGAGCATATAAATTCCAGTACTTTCGGACGCAGAAGACTGGCCTTGCCTTTGTTTGTTTGTTTTATTCAGCAGATTTTATTCAGATGTTCCTGTTTCCATTAAAATCCTACTCAAGTTGCAGCGTGTCGCCGCTAGATGGCGATATTTTCTCATTTTCAATTAAATTCTATTCAATAAAATTTTATTTACATAATGGTTTTAACAAAGCTTTACATAATCAAAAGTAAAAGAGTGAAATTAGTATGAAATATGTGAGAAAATATGTATAAATCAGACTCGTCAGATTGTCCATGATGAACAAGGCGAGGGCAGCGGTGGCAAGGAAAAACATCTCTGAGATAAATTAGGAAGAGACCCTGAGAGGAACCAGACACAACAGGCGTCTGGACGTATAACAGGAGAGGTGTTAAAATGGAGTCCACTGTCTTATATACTTATTAGTAGATAATTTCAGGAGCAGTTTGTTAAAATATGCTGAGGAGTCACTTTCTTTATCCTCATCAATGTAAAAAAAAAAAGATTGAGATCACCAAAACGTGATATTATCCCTATATTTTACATATGAATATATAAACCATTAATACTGTACAAGGCAGGATGGATCCATGCATACCTCAAATTCTGACCCTACCAGCTGAATTTCTCAGCTGAAATCGAGACTCATCAGATCAGGCGATGTTTTTTTTTTCTAATCTTCTCTTGTCAAGTTTCGGTGAGCCCTTGTTGAATTGTAGCTTCAGTTTCCTGTTCTTAGCTGACAGGAGTGGCACGCGGTGTGGTCTTCAGCTGCTTGAATCCAGCTGCCTCGAGGTTCAACGTCTTGTGCGCTCAGAGATGCTCTTCAGAGATGTTCAAAGATGACTTTCTATCAGCTGGCTGTTTTCCTCTGACCTTTGGCATTTTCCCAACAAGGAAATATCTGCTTTTCCTCTTCAGACAATTCTTTGTAAAAACAAATGTAGACAAAAATTAGTCCAGCAGTAGATCAGCAGTTTCGGAAAATACTCAGACCAGCATGTTTGGGACCAAGAACAACGTTCAAAGTCGCTTAAATCACATACACAGCACCGTTGATTATATTCCTATATCATCATTCCCTTTCTTGTTATATAAAATTATTTATTTATTTATTTATTTATTCATCTCTTATAACCCTTGTCCTTTTTCTAGCAGAAGCCTCATCAGCGTTTCAGATCGATATTATCAGAATTGCTCTTATTTTTGTGTACAGGAGCTCCATGCACATCTTAATGGCTCTGTCAGCTTTGCGACGATGGAGAAACTCATCGCCAGGAAGCCGCATCTGAACATCGAGTCCAGCAGGACGGCCATCCACAGTGGACAGCGCCGCACGCTGGCTGAGTGTGTCTTTACTGAGTAGTGTCATTAAACAGTCTGCATGTAGTGAACTAATCGTACAGCTTAGTAATCCTGTTCATGCGCTTATACAAATAGAAAGTTGTGAATAATTCCTTTTCCTTATGAATCATAGAACAAGGCAGATTTGCTAACAGAAGCATTTGCAACATACATACCCATTTGTTTACACACCCATGTTTTCTAGATGAAAATGTATAGTATCTGTAAGAAATGACTTCAATAAATAGAAAATGAATTGTTTGTATGAGACAACAATCATCTACGAGCAACACAATAAACAAAAAAAATTGAAGAAGAAAAAAAGAGAACCAAAAAGAAGAAGTCAACCTTTTCTCATGATTCTCTCAGTAATGTGAAACGGTTACGTACAGTGAGGAGAAATACAAGGGGTGCTCAAGTCAAACAGGGACAGAATAATAAAAGAACACAGTTTATTTCTCGGTATAATCCCCTGTTACACCAGCGTTTTACTAGTGATTGGATACCATAAAGGTAGAAACCTTTCACAGTATTCCAGAGCCATGCTTCACTTCTGAAACGCTGGCCTCCCAGGAACTCCTTTATTGCCCCAAACGTGTTGAAATGGCTTGGAGTGAGGTCAGGACTGTACGGGGGATGTGGCAGAGTTTCTGTAATGTGCAAGTGGTGCTGGTGAATGATTGTGTGTAGAGTTCCCACAGAACCTTCCGGAAGCGTTAAGTTATCCGTCGATTCTCAAAGATCAGGAATCCACTCGATGAATGTCCACAGGAACAACTGCAGTGGACATACTGTATGGCCTTTGATTGATAGATAGATAGATAGATAGATAGATGTACTTTATTGATCGTCTGAAATTACTGCGTTACAACAGCAGCTTACACAAACCGTAGTAGAGGGGGGGAAAATAATGTAATTATGTAATTGTAACATATAAATTAATACAATATTGCAGATGATGCTACATTGAAAAGCAGTATGTATGTATGTGTGTGCAAAAAGTGACAGTGAATAATAGGATATGTGTATACTGTAAGTTATTATCATCATCATTTGTTACATAGAGGTGAGTCATCGTACAGCGTGATGGCGAACGGTAGGAATGATTTCCTGAAGCGCTCTTTGTTGACAGCGAAGTTGAGTCAGTCTGTTGGAGAATGAAGTCCGCTGCCTCTGTATGGGATCGTGTAGTGGGTGGGATGAATTCTCCAGAATTGACAGGAGTTTGTTCAGTGACCTGTTGTCCTTCACTGTCTCCAACCTGTCCAGTTTGTGTCCAATGATGTATTCAGCCTTGCGGATGATTTTATTGATCTTGCCTGCACCGCTGGCACTGATGCTGCTCCCCCGGCAGACCACAGCACTGCAAAGGGCACTCGCCACAACCGTTTGCTACAACGTTTTACTGCGGCTAGGAATCTCATCTCCATAGTGCCATTCATCAGAAGTCCTGGTTTGACTCGGACAACTCTTGTAATTTGTCTGCATGCTTTTCAAAGTGCATATTTATACTACTTTGTAAGTATGAGGTGTAGGAACAGCGATGGATGTGGTGCAGGTCTCCGTGTAACTGCCTTATGTGTATGCCTTATCCTGTCTTATCTTCCCTCTCGTTAGTCCATTGCGATATGTCAGGACGATTAGTTGTAATTCCAAGAACTTTCTGTATGACTGGTAGAATCTACAGATGTACAGTAGAATGTCATGTTCATGTGTTTACAGTACGATCACTGATTTGACTTTCCTTTAAAAAAACAACAACAACAGATGCTTCCAGGTTTTTAAACTGATCCATCAACTCGTTGATTCCGATGAAGATATTTTAATGGTAAGTTGATGTCGATTTTGGCCTTCAGTGTCAAACCCGTGATCAGTGTTTAATAGATTTGATTATTGTTGAACAGGTTGCCAAAGCTGTCATTGAAGAGTTTGCTGCAGATGGGGTGAAGTACTTGGAACTGCGCAGCACTCCACGCGAAGAACCCAAAACAGGTGCTTGTTTTCGTCGCCACCGTTTGAAAAGATGTCTCTTATTGTTAAATATTTCATGACGAACTCTGGCTTTTTGATCAAGGTCTGTCTAAAAGGAGATACATCGAGACAGTCCTTGAAGCCATCCGTCAGTGTAAGCAAGAAGAAGTGGACATAGATGTCAGGTTTGTCGTGAGTCCCGTCTAAACAATTTTTGTGAGGGTTCCCTCTGAGTGTCGGCCCACGCTACGTTTCTGTTGAACAGGTTTCTCGTGGCTGTGGACCGCAGGAATGGCCCCGAGGTTGCTATGGAGACGGTTAAACTAGCCGAGGACTTCATGTTGTCCAGTGATGGTGTGGTGGTGGGACTGGACTTGAGCGGTGACCCTACAGTTAGTACAGCTTGATTGGTTTGATTTGATTCCCAGATCGGATCAGGCGTTTACTGAACTTTATTTATGAAAGTGTAGAAACTAAAGCACACACAATGATTAAATACATCAAAAGTGGTCTGCTTTTATGAATTTCAAGGGTCACATTTTCTTAAATTTCTCGCTTGCTCCGAGTGAAGCTGTAGTGTTACAACATCAGAGCTAGGCAGTTGTCATCGCTTCACTAATGGGTTTGAATTTCATTACCACCATTATGTAAAAAGGTCTTAAGGCTTAAATTTAATTTTCCTTAACCTGCAGATTAAATATTAATATGCATTTTTACTGAGGTCTATGAGCTATCTCTCTATATATGTGTGTGTGTGTGTGTGTGTGTGTGTGTGTGTGTGTGTGTGTGGGTACACAAAAGGTAGGGCATGGGAAAGACCTGCTTCCTGCTCTTCAGAGGGCGAGGAACTGTGGGCTCAAGCTGGCACTGCATATGTCGGAGGTTTGTTCATATAACCACTATTGAAGCCTTTATGTATTATTTATTATGGACTCCAGCCATATAATAGTCATACTTATCCATGTTGTTTTAGATTCCTTCTCAGAAGGAGGAATCGGAGCTGCTGTTGCATTTGCCTCCAGACAGAATTGGCCACGGAACATTTTTACACCCTGATGCAGGGGGTTCAGATAGCCTTGTGGATAAAGTTTGTAAGCTTAACATCCCTTTAGGTGAGTAATATCGATTTAGGATCTTAGCTTATTGTCTTTACTTTGCATTTAAGTACAGTTCCACTTTTTTTTTTTTCCAGAATTGTGCCTAACCTCGAATGTCAAAGGTCAAACAGTGCCTTCATATGACAAGCATCATTTCCAGTATTGGTATGAGCGCCAGCACCCATGTGTGCTTTGTGTAAGTGTTGTTTCTCATATCATACAACATATCTGGAATAATTTCTGGAATTTCCTTCGGGATCAATAAAGTATCTATCTTTCTATATCATATCATATAATATCATATATCGTATATCATAATATGGGGACAGGGGGGGCACAATGGTGGATTGCGGGCCAGGAGGTCCACGATTCGAGCCCCGATGCTCAGATACAATCACGCATCGAGGTGGCAACTAGACCCTGTAAATAACTGCCACAGAAATGGTGGATGTATACTGTATTCATTGCCCGATGTGCCTGATCCATTCATCCGTCATATTGTGTGTATATATCATATCATATCATATCATATCATATCATATCATATCATATCATATCATATATGATGTAATATGTTATGATGTATGATATATTATGATATGATGTATGATATATTATGATATGATGTATGATATATCATATGATATACCATATATCATATTATATACAATACCAAATCATATATCATATCATATATCAAATGTCATACTGTACCATATCATATATTATATAGCATTTATAATACCATATCATATATCATATACCATATCATGGTGACTCGTGTTGTATGATTTATAATAACACTATAAAACTTCTATCATCAACTTCTATCATCCTCGTTTTGCTGTTTCTCCATGCAGACGGATGATAAGGGGGTGTTTTGCACCGATCTCTCTCAGGAGTACCAATTAACCGCGTCTACCTTCGGCCTCAGTCAGGAGGCTGTGTGGTGTCTTTCCCAGCAGGCAATTCAGTGCAGTTTTGCCCAAGAGGCTCTAAAGCAGAGGCTAGAGAAGAGGTGGGCTGAGCTAAGACCTAGCATCCTTCTCCCATGAGGGAGATTCTTAGTATCAGTCTGTTGTCTCATTTTAGTTTTTAGTTTTTCAATTTTTTTTAAAAGTTTGTTTTAAATTCATGATGCTCGAGACATCAGCAGTTCAATCCAAGGTGACATTTATTGCTTCAGTGATGAGGTTCCTGCCCAAATACCCAGGATGTTCTAATTAGAGTTTGTGTTATCCCAATGAAAATGTTCACTTTGTACTGTACCACTGAATAATAAACAGTATTGTTTTAAGCCCTTTGCTGTCTCTCTCTCTCTCTCACCCACACAGACACCTGCTATCTCTGTTATCATAGCAATGTAATTACCTGCAAAATACAGAAGATGGAGTGTGTTAATGCAGCGTTTGTCCTGTAAAGTATTTTTGTATTAAATTGCTTAAATAAGCAAGTATATCTATGATTGAAAGTTCTACAATATACTCAGCTCAGAGATGTTACCATTAAAGGAACTCCTGGGAGGCCAGCGAGACTAAATATAAGAGCTAGTCTTATTCTTTAAGACTACATTAAAAACACAATAAAGTCTGGATCTTTGGAAGCTAAATATGAGTATATGTGGGACGATGCACAGTACTGTATGAGGGAAATAATTATGGTGGTGGTTGTGTTTTTCTGAAGTTACCAGCAGGGGGGCAGAAGCATGACTAAAATTAGATATATATTTTTCAGAACAAACTAAATCCTCACCTGAATTGGTTCGCTGCCCCGGACCAAATGCTGTTGTGTTACATTATTGTTATTATCTAAATTTTTTTATTACTTTTTGTTTATACCTTTCTAATCAGATAATTAAAAGCCTCTCCCATAATCAGTGTGGTTATAAACACAAAGGGAAAAAAATGTTGATGTTACGTTTATCAGACGCCCTTATCCAGAGCGAGTTGCATTTTTACCTCATTATACATGTGAGCAGTTGAACGTTAAAGGCCTTAAAGGCTTAACAAGGACAACCTGGTGGTTGTGGGGATGTTGGATGTTGACATGTCTGAGGTGGAGTTACTCCATGACTTGGAGTGTTAAAAGAAATGGAACCAGCTATTTTGTTATTCATTTCCTGGAGATCAGTAAGGTCTTCGATAATCAATACTGAGATGGATTCAGATCCCTGGCATGAAGAACAGGCATTGGTATGAACTGATGCCCTTAACTAAACTGACCCTTTTAAAATGACTGAGAAGTCACCTCATCAACCTGTCCTGTAAATTTAAGGCAGGATTTCGGTTCTGCAGGTCTATACGGTTTATAAACAGTGATATTTAAAGCTGTTGAGCTGTGCGTGTGTGTGTGTGTATGGTTGTGTGTGTGTGTTTGTACTTTCATGTTTCATGTGCCATTTCACCTGTTTGCATCTAAATCTGTATTGATTTTTCTCCCTGTCAGTCTCTTTTTAGCTGGAGGCAAAACAGCTCAAAATCCGCAGCTGCCTTTAGTCACTGCAGCCTGCAATGCCGTCTTTTATCACTCCAGTGTGTCCAGGACTTCAAAGAGCTAGCTGTGTTATCACACAGTTAAAGAGCATTCCCATGACGCATGATGGGAAAAGACATGTTTACTCTCTGTTAAAAATACTTAGCATCAAATATCACGTAAGTTCATGCTGTTTACTGGAACATGCTGCTAACTCATTGTGTGTTTGCAGTCATCTGATACACTGCAGATATTTGTGTCAAAGCTACTAGTACACTCTGATGCAGGGCCAAGCTGGTTTACTAGGTTTATTGCATTTTTGTGAAGATCTTCAGTTGTAATCGGCACGTAGCATACTTTTTAAAATCCGTTTACAGTTATGTTATAGGACATTCCTGTCACAAGTTGGTTCCTGTTTTCACTTCATGTACAGCAGCCACAAACAGGTTTTCCAGTGTTTTCGCTATATATAGTACTTTCTCATGGTTCACCAAGACACACCCATTTTCAGAGCGCACCAAGAAGACTAACAAAAGTTCTTTTTTTCCCATCGGAAAACTGACACACACACACACACACACACACACACACACAAGCACAAATAATTATTCTGCAATCTTCATGATCTGAAAAGTGCACAAACGTTGTCATTCATCATGACCTAAAACTATGCTCAGGAAGCAAAAAATTTATCTTAATGAGAATGGTAATAATATAATTTTTATACTCGAACTGTTTGAACCCTTCCAACTGTTTGTTTTAATTTGATCTTTAAAGATTTCATGAAATTGTAAAGAAAAAAAATCAACTTTTTTGTTAAAGTAAAAATCTAACACACCATTTCAAAATGTGTCTCTGTAACACATCCTCGATACAAAATATTGTTAGTTTGAGCCTCTATCCAGAACAAAGGCTGCTGTACTTGCTGTAACCTGAGCAGCCGTCTGTATACAGTAGGTCAGGGGTCGGCAACCTTAAACACACCAAGAGCCATTTGGACCCGTTTCCCACAGAAAAGAAAACCCCTGGAGCCGCAAAACCCCTTTTGGCATCTAAAATGATAAAAGATAACACCGTATATATTGTTTTTTTTTGTTTTTTTTTACCTTTATGCTATTTATAAAAACTATAGTGTGTTGCATTAATGAAATTAATAGAGTGCTACAGAGAAAATGGATTTTTATTTCTGCATGCAACAAAAACATTTTGAACTCCGAGTTGAAGGTTATTCGGCAGTTGTGACGCATATTTCAAAACAACAAAAAATTAATCATGTTAAATTTGAATGTTACAAGATCTTCAAATTTGGAATTACGTTAAAAATACATTTACATGAAATATTTATTATTATTATTATTTATTTTCCAGAGCCGCAGCAGAGGGATGAAAGAGCCACACGAGGCCCCGGAGCCGCGGGTTACCGACCCCCTGATTTAAGTTGAAGTGCAGTGTTTCTGAATAAAAGTTACGAAATCACAGTAGAAGAACAGGTCACATGACACACATGAGCTGCAAGACAAGATAAATACACCCACGTCAAAGGCACGGTACAATGTGTACGATCATAATCAGTTCATAATCAGACAGTCAGGTCCTTAAGGTTTGATAGATAGAAAGTCTGATCAGTCAGAACACTCTCAGGACTTTATTATTATTATTATTTATTTATTTATTTATTTTTAATAAAAATTCACTGTTACTTGCTGAACTGTAAAGCTTTGGTGAGAACTTGATCTGGTCTATGGATATGTAGATGTACTGCAAATGTCACATGCCTGAAATTTCTGTGCAAATAAGTAGGAATTGCAGGACAACTCACATACCCTTGCTTTATGCTGTAAACTCCAGTACAGCCCGTATCTTAACATATGACGTGCAATTGGCACCCGGTCAAACCTGCTTAGCCAGAGTCAGCTGCTGTTCCCTCGATTCAAAGGAGACGAGTGAACACATGGCCTGAGACATCGAAGTGGTGTTCTCATCTCGGGAAGAAAAGACATAGTCATAGTCCAGGTAAGTGTCGATTTTTTAACACGCTTCTTCAAATGCTGAAACGTACAGTACAGTGGTGTAGGTGGTGAATTTTTAGATATAGAAAGAAAAATGGGTGGTAAAGATTAGCAAACTTTCTAATTTATGGTCAATCAATCTTGTATTAACCAGAAGATCCTGGAGAATGTGGCCTGAAACATGCGCACAAGGCTCACAGTAGATTTCTCAAGACCAGAAACCATGAAGCATTTCCTACACATTTCCATAATTTTCTTTTGATACTTGATTGTGTAAAACTGCTTTGCGACAGACGATGATCACGAAGCGATAACAGGTTAATGGGAATAGTGTGGCACTGATGTTATTGTTCTTCTCACACCCAGTATGTTAATGTCTTATGAATAGTAACAGAAGTACTGACTTTTACTCAATCAACAGTCCATCTCAGTGTTACTGAGACACCAAAGTGGCATGCAGTGTTAGGGAACAGACATCTGCGTGAGAGAGCTGAGGATCTATAAGGATTGAAGCAATTTGCCCAAGGTTGTAAAAATCTCATCTAGACGGAACACAAGAATGTCAGCTGACTTGTAATTAGTGCATCACAGACCTTTTGCTAGAAAGCAGTGTATCGACAAAAAGAAAACAAGCAAACTCAGAAACATGCTCATGTCAAATGTTAATATCATGCTTGATTCTTCACTTTGGCATCAAAGGTATGCCACACTGAAACTGGCCACACCAACCAAGATTCCCTTTTAATTAGCAAAATTCCAGAGAGAGATAATAAGTTGGGAATGAAGGTTGGCCCATGAATTCTGTTCCAATAGAAGAGCTACTATAGTTCAGATCGCTGAAAAAAGTTAATGCATGTTCTGATAGGAAGGTGTCAGAACACACAATGCAGGGCAGTTCCTTCCATAAGGGGCTATGCAGCTGTGAACCGCTCAGGTTGCCCATGCTGATCCAAGTGCTATGTACAATGGGCATGTGAGCATCAGAACTGGAACTCTAAGCAATAGAAGAAGGTGGCCTGGGCCCGTATTCACAAAGCTTCTTAGAATTCTCTAAGAGAGCTCCTACTGTATCTTAGCTGAAAAAGGAAACTTTACGTTTCTTAAGAAACTTTACGTTTGTTATGGACTCAATATTTTAAAGATAATTAAACAGCCAAATGTTGAAAATGTGTCTACTTTTGAAGCAACCAATTTCCACACAGTAGTTACTATATTTAAGTTTTTACATTTATTTACCAAACTGATTTTATTATTTGTAATCCATTTCAGATTGATGGGAGCAATATGGCTCAGCTTTTACCAATTTACATGGTTGCAGGACAGTCTATTTAAGTTGCACTTTTGGATGGTATCTAGCCAACAATCCAAGAGACATGAAAGGAAGTAAAACAACAAGGAAACCAAATTGGGCAGAAGAGCAGAGTTTACTTTTAGATTCACGTCCAGTGTTTGGAAAATATTTCTTCTTTCCGCCATTTTGTCCTCTGCAATAGAAACTTGTAAGACTCTTAAAAATCCTCCTCTCAACTCTTAACAATTTTTATCTTAGGAGCTGTTTTTAGGGCTAAGATGTTTTGTGAATCATTTTTATCTTTACTTTTTGATCTGCAAGATTTAGTCCTAATTTTAAAGGGAAATTCTAAGAAAATGTCATAATTCTAAGACTTTTCTTAGAATTCCGTCACTAGGAGCAACTTTTAGGCTTAAGAAGTTTTGTGAATACGGGCCCAGGTCTGATGAATCACATTTTCTTTCACATCATGTAAATGACCAGGGCCCATATTCACACAGCTTCTTAGAATTCTCTCGGAGAGCTCCTATCTTAGCTTAAAAAGTCCTAGCTGGGAGTCTTAAACTAAAAGTGATTTAGAAAACGTCTAGCAAACGAGCAGTGTTTACTTTTAGCTTTACATTTAGTGTTTGGAGAATATTTCTTCTTTCCACCATTTTGTCCTCTGCTATA
>JAQMYK010000002.1:24559636-24573812 GCA_030014345.1 Clarias buthupogon
TTAGCTGTGTGTTTTGGGTCATTGTCCTGTTGCAAGACCCATGACCTGCGACTGAGACCAAGCTTTCTGACACTGGCAGCACATTTCTCTCTAGAATCCCATGATAGTCTTGAGATTTCATTGTACCCTGCACAGATTCAAGACACCCTGTGCCAGATGCAGCGAAGCAGCTCCAGAATAAAACAGAGCCTCCTCCATGTTTCAGAGACAGTGTTCTTTTTTTGATATGCTTAATTTTTCCGCCTGTGAACATAGAGCTGATGTGCCTTGGCAAAAAAAATTAAATAAATACATTTTTGTCTTGCCTGTCCAAATGACATTCTCCCAGAAGCTTTGTGGCTTGTCAACATGTAGTTTGGCATATTCCAGTCTGGCATTTTTATGATTTGTTTTCAACAATGGTGTCCTCCTTGGTCGTCTTCCATGTAGTCCACTTTGGCTCAAACAATGACGGATGGTGCGATCTGACACTGGTGTTCCTTGAGCATGAAGTTCACCTTGGATCTCTTTTGTTACAATTCGGATTTGATTTGTCATCAATTTTCCTCCTGTGGCCACGTCCAGGGAGGTTGGCTATAATCCCATGGATCTTAAATTTCTGAATAATATGTGCAACTGTAGTCACAGGAACATCTAGCTGCTTGGAGATGGTCTTATAGTCTTTACCTTTAATATGCTTGTCTATAATTTTCTTTCGAGACAACTCTTTCCTTTCCTTCCTCTGGTCCGTGTTGAATGTAGTACACACCATGTCACCACAGTGACTACCTGGAGCCCCATATACTGTATAGGCCAACTGACTGATTACAAGATTGATGCTAATTAGTGGACACTTTGAATTGGTTTGTGCATTCACGGCCCTAAAAAATCTGATCTACATTACGGTGAAAAAAATCAGATTTGAGTCACTTTCAGGCTTGTCATGTGAACATAACCATAATGTTAAAATTGTTATATAACCTTATTTTTAAAAGTTTAAAAAACAAACTATAAGTAGTCTCCGCATTGTTGATCCAAATCCGACTTTTAATCGCATCGCTTTTTTCTGTCACGTGATCAGTGAAGCAAAAGTGAATTAAATGTGTTTAATGAATTTTTGGAGAAGTTGTAGCCAAAAGGATGCATTTACTGTATACTTATTGTCATTGCAGTCATTCCACTGGTTAATGATGCGAAACATTTTATGAAATGAGACATGATTATGAAATACGATTAGGATTTTACATAGTAACATCATTGTGCAAATTTTATCTAAATATAATAACTTTATAATAGAACACCATATTATATAATTAGCACAGCTAAGTGGGACATTGTAGTGTTAGCACTGTGGTGAAGTTTATAATGCTACCACCTGTTTAACATTTCAATCGATATTGAACATTTCAATTTAACATATCTTTTACCCGTATTTCTCATGCTCTAATTACTTTCACAGGTTTTGCTGCATATGGGAGCCATGATGCACTTATTGTTATATTTTTTTATAGAAAATCAGCAGAGAAATCCTGTTAGAACACTCCATGAGCTATTTGGGTACAAGAGACATCAGATGTGCACGGTGTGTGTGGGAAGCTGTTGTGTTTGCTTTGTCTGGTTCTGTACACTGTTACTGTAATGTTATGACGAGCTGTCGTCATGTACTGAAGCGAAACTAAAACTGGTGGAAGAGGAGGTTAACGATGCTGTAAACGTCTTTGTAATTACAGTGGAACCTCGGATTACGAGTAACGCGGTTTACGAGTGTTCCGCAAGACGAGCAAAGATTTTCAATAAATTTTGACTTGAAAAACGAGCATTGTCTTGGTTTACGAGCACCGAGTATCATGTATCACGCATGCGCTTCTTGTTTTGACACCGAGCGTCATGTGATCACAACTGAGCCAACGGTTTTTCTCTCTCTTGCGCTGCGGAATTGTGGATAATCGTCTCCCCTGCTGGGTCTCAGTGCTCGTCTCTTACTGGTATAATCAACATCCGAGCACGCGTGTACTGTTTACTATAACACTGTGACCACGTGTGTGTGAAACATATTTGATTTTGTGTTTGTAAGCTTGTTTGTACAGCACGCGTGTGTGCTTACTAATGGAATCATTGCTGTAAAGTAACAAAAAAAAAAAAAAAACCTTCTGCGACAGAGAGTGTGTGTGTGTGGGGGAAGCCAAAAGGGGGAGGGGGTGGAAGGGGGGCTGTAAAGGCGAGAGTGTGTGTGTGTGTGTGTGTGTGTGTAATTTGACACCAAGCTTCTTCACTCACAGCAACACACACACACACACACACACACACTCTCTCTCTCTGCCTTACACAGAAACTCCGCTCTGTCGAGATTCTTTTCAAAGGTTAAGTGCAGGTTCATTTTTTTTTGTTGTTGTTGTTTTATTTACAGTGATTCCGTTAGTATGCGCTCACGCGAGTGTGACTAGCGATGTCCCTTGCAAATTTTTCCGATAAAACAGTCTCTCCGTTAATGTGTGTTGTGTGCATGCACATTACACACACACTCGCCTTTACAGCCCCCCTTCCACCCTTACAGACGGACACTCTCTGCACACACACAGCGCCTGCGTGTACAAACGGAAACAATTTTCTGTCGGCATTTATTTTAACTTTTTTTTAAAGGTATAGTGAAGGTTAATTTGTTTTATTTTTACTTTATATTTTGTATTGGGAAAATAAAATTTGGTTTACGAGTGTTTTGGAATACGAGCCTGCTTCCGGAACGAATTATGCTCGTAATCCGAGGTTCCACTGTAAAAAGGTTTTGGGTAAAAGAAAAACTCAGTTTTTCCAACCTGAATTCCAGAAAAGTTGGGAAGTTTTTTGTTAAATTTGAATAAAATGAAAACTAAAAGACTTTCAAATCACATGAGCCAAAATTTTATTCAAATGAGAAAATAGCAAATGTTTAAACTGAGAAGATTTACAATTTTATCCATTAAATGAGCTCATTTCAAATTTGATGCCTGCTACAAGTCTCAAAAAAGTTGTGATGGAACAACAAACGGCTGAAAGAGCAAGAAATTTAGAAAAGATTCAGTCAAGTTAATTGACATCAGGTCTTTAATACAGTATGAGTAGCTATAAAAGGGATGTTTTAGAGAGGCAGAGTCTCTTAGAAGTAAAGATGGGCAGAGGCCCTCCAATCTATCCAAATAGTATGAGGACAAAATTGTGAAATACTTTAAAAACAAAGTCAAATTACAAAGGCTTGGCAAATCTACAGTGCATAACATTTTCAAAAGATTTAGAGAAACTGGAGAAATCGCTGTGGATAGAGGACAAGGCCGAAGACCTTTGTTGGATGCCCGTGGTCTTTGGCAAGATTGTGTCATTAACATTACTAAATGGGCCCAGGAATACTTCCAGAAACCACTGTAGGTAAACACAATCCGCCGTGCCATCTGTAGATGCCAACTAAAGGTTTGGTTGGTATGGGGGTGCATAAATGTGCATACAGTATTGGCAGCTTGTTTTGGAAGGCACTATGGATGCTGAAATGTATATAAAGGTTTAAGATGACGTCTATTTCAGGAAAGGCCTTGTGTATTTCAGCAGGACAATGCAAAACCACATACTGCAGCTATGAGAACAGCATGGCTTTGTAGTAGAAGAGGTACTGAATTGACCTGACTGCAGTCCAGATCTTTGACCTATAGAGGGAATTTTTCGCTTCATTAAACGGAAAATATGTCCACGACTACCACAAACTCTTCACGAGCTGGAAATCTATATCAGGCAAGAATGAGACCAAATTCCAACCCCAGAACTCTAACATTTTTTAAACTCATAACCTCAATGCCCCGACGTCTTCAAACTGTTTTGAGAAGAAGAGGAGATGCTACACCATGGTAAACATGCCCCTGTCCCAACTATTTTGAGACCTGAAGCAGGCAACAAAATTGAAATGAGCTCATCTTATGCATAAAAATGTAAAATTTCTACCTTTAAACATTTGCTTGGTGGGTTTCCTCCGGGTACTCCGGTTTCCTCCCACAGTTCAAAGACGTGTAGGTTAGGCAAATTGGTGTTCCCAAAAATTGGCCGTAGTGGGTGACTGTGAGTGTGTTTGTCCCCTGCAATGGATTGGCACCCTGTCCAGGGTGTACCCCGCCTCGTGCTCTAAGCCTCCTGGGATAGATTCCAGGTCCCCCGTGACCCTGAATACAGGATAAAGCGGTATAGACGATAAGTGAGTGAGTGATTTGAAAGTCTTTTTGTTTTCATCTTATTCAAATTTTTAAAAGTGTCCCGACTTTTCTGGAATTCCGGTTGTCCTTGATCTAACTGCCATGACTTGCTGTCAGAATCAAAGCATGAGTTTGCTATTTGTTGTGACAAAACTCAGAGAGCTGGAGTTATAGAAAATCATGCAAAATTCACACTGATTTACCCAAAACATTTTTGACAAAATATCTTGAAATTAATGGTTTTAACACCTTTGTGACTCAAACAAAACACAGGCAAAAAAATCCCTATCAGTTGGAAATGCATCTTGGTTTATTTGGAAAAAAAAAAAAACTTGAGAAAAGAAAAAAGAAAAAGTGCAGAAACGAAGTTATTTCATTTTGCGGTCAAACTGTTTGCTTAAACTTTAGGCAAACAGCTTTCACCATTTTCACACTATAACCTGAACCACAGACACCTTTTTAAAAAAATTATTGTTATTATATTTTTTATTTATATTTTTAATTCTGCACACAATATTGTCTTGGATTAGTTTAAAAGATGCTGATTTGTGCCTTCATATCCTGTTTCATGCCATACATTCTGCACACATTATATTCCTACATCCTGCATCATCACTTACAAAGCAGTCGTATCCGTGCTCTGACCTTCAGGTCCACCAACATTGTTGCACTGGTGGTGCCAAAAACCAGACTGACATCACTGTGACTCCTATTAACCCTCTAAAGCCGCCCACCAGGACCTTTGTGACTGCTCTTCTTTCATGCTTTTTAAAGGTCAGCTTAGGTCACGGCATTCGGTACATCAGACGAGCATACACACTATACGAACAGAGTGCAAGTTTGAATCCCACAGATGACACATCTGTCCATGGCTGGGAGAGAAAATTGGGTCTGCTCTCTGGCTGGAATGGATTACTCACACTCATTTGTAAATCATGGCCACACTAGCCCATCATCGGCTCAGTGAGCTTATGCATGAGGAAGAGGGCAGAGAACGCCTTCCTGCAAGTGGCTGATGTACTGTAGCATGAACAGCAGTTTACAAACATGCTGGCTTCAAATGTATCGGAAGAAGCATGACTGATGGTTGCAGTCGTTATTTCATGATTTTAATGCATTTGGATTATACAGTATAAAGATATAAACTTACATTTCGCAGACCCCCTTATCCAGAGTGACTTACATTTTTATCTCATTATACATTTGAGCAGTTTTAGGGTTAAGGGCCTCCCTCCTTAAGGGACCAACAGGGTGGTCTTGGGATTTGAGCCTAGGACCTTCCGAAACATACTGTAGTTCAATGCTTTAACCACTGAGCTACCCCTGTAAACCATACAGAGGGATTGAACAGTTGGAGTTGTACATGCATCAGCAGGCCAATCAAAGATAATGTGATAGAAATCTGTAGAAGTTTTATTTTGACATAACAGCAATAGCAAATAATTTGTTCTTTTGCATGGACAGTTCATGTCAAATCGAGGATTGTGATGAAATGTCTCATGAATGAAAGCATAAAATTGATTGACATTTATAAAACTTTTGAATGGTGCGAAGGTTTTAAAGACGGCCGTACGTCTGTGAATGACAATCCCAGTCGAGCTGGCTTGGAGCCCACTGCAGTTGTTCTTATGAACATTTAGCAGGTGGAACACCTTATCCTTGAAAATGTATGGATAACTTGTCACCAACACACAAATTGCACAGGAACTTAGCTGCAAGTTATTGCCACATCTATTTCCACATGTTTGGGCCATTTAAGGAGCTCCTGGGAGGCCAGCGTCTCAGACGTGAAGCAGACGGTCCGAATGTGGAATTGGAATCTAAGCACTAGTGATGAGTTTTTACACTCATAGCTGTGTTCTGCACAATCAGAAGTCCCAGTTTGACTTGATCGACCCCTCCTACATTTGGAGCTCAGTCCTAATATTGGTATTTAAAATCAGTAAGTTACTAAAACAGACTTTCAGAAATGTTTTTTTTTCCAATGCTTGATTGAATTAGATTTGAAGAAATCCACCTACTGCACACACTCATTCTTCCTAGTTATAGAAATTCCTTATGCTACTTTATCCGCTCTCTGATAACCATATGTAAAATCATTGGCACTGAGCACACATATTTTATTCCATAATTAAAGCAAATGAAATCTATTTGTCTGAGAAAATCAAGTATATTGAATTTATTCCGAGCATATTTAAACACCCAAACCTGTGATGTGGTTTCAAATTCCATTATTAAATTTCCACTCGGCGAGCAGCATAATTAGTTATGGCAGGAACAGACCACAGCACACTCACTGAATTATATTCTCATTATCATTAATATGGGCAGATTTTTGATTACATTGCAGAAGCGTTCGTCTATCCAAGAATTCGACGATGTAGCAAGAAAGATCACCGAGTGCACTTGCGATGAGCCACGCGGCTTGGGGAATAAGAATAATGCCTGGAGATGTGACGAGGGTATTCATTTTATTACGATGAGCCTGACAAGAAAGTGACAAGAGGGTGTCACATGCATGCTGTGTTATTTTTTTTCTCTCCATATAATAATGTATTATGCATTGCTTTTGGCGTTTATCGTCGAGGACAGGTGTCAGAATGAAACCCATCACATGACTTAGTGGCTGTTTCTGCACTGCAGTCCCTTGTGTCTGGGTCATCACCTAGGTCCCCGCCTCTATTCCTACTGTCCACAACTTCATTAGACAACCCCCCCCACCCCCCCCCCCTTCCACTACCCCTGAGATCACCGGATCGTAGATTACATCCATCAGACGTCTGTCTGTCTGCCGCTGCCGACACTGTCGAGTTATCTGGGAATTTGCACATCAGCTTCTGCTTCAAACTCGAAAAAAGACATTAGCCAACTACAGGGGACATGAGGATCAACTCTGGAATCACTTTTTAATTCTTGTGTCTGACAGCTTTGCAGGTTACACAACGGTCATTCAAAGTAGATTCAACTGGTCGATAACCTTAAATGAAAAACCAGAAAAAGGGTACATCACTATTTCTGATAAATATTAGTTAAATAAAATGTAAACAACTACATCATCAGTGTCCCTGAGATGACCAGCAGCCGATGCGCTCCCCTGTCTCACAGTTGTTCCTTGTCGAATGACTTCAGCTCCGTCATTTCACTTATTTTAGCTTTACAGACACTAAAATCCCACTATCTCACAGGTCAGGGAGCAGCGATGACGCCAGCCTGCGTCATCCATTTCCAATGAGGGAAGTGGACAGGGCCTGGGGAAAGCAATCAAGTTAAGATAAAGGGATGGATAGTGAAGAGATATGAGCAGGTGTGCTGTGTTTTTTTTTTTTTTTTTTTTTTTCCTACTCAGAGCTGTTGGTAAAGAAAACGGCAACATCACCGTCTCTCCGGTGACCTGGGAAAAAAGCGAAACTGCATGCATCAAGCAAACAATTTTGGTGGTTGCCTTTGGGACTAATGTGGCCCATCTGGTAAAGAACATACTGAATGGAGGTGGAGAAATAGGGAGTAATGATGTTTTAAAATGGATTATATCGAATTCAGCATGTCCTTATGAGCATTGTTTCTTACTCATAATCCTACTGAGCTAGTGTTCCACGCTGAAGTAGTGCTGGAAATTCAACATTATATAAGGGATAAAATGATGGAATAACATGATGTTATAGGAAAATATCATCTACAGGGAATATTTTCTACTAAGAGAACTTATTTATTTAATAAAGGGATTTATTGCTCTTATACTACTGCAGTTTTCCAATTACTGATTGATTTATTAAATATTAATTTATTCTTGAATAGTGGTTCATGCTTTTTAACCAGTTATAGGTACATTTTCATTTCTTCTTCCCCTTATGGTATGGTAAGGGGCATCTTGGTTGTTAAAACCATCATCATCTCAGGTCCTGACAAATGAGTCCAAGTGGTTTCAATGGTGGGTCAATCGCTATAGACCGCCATGTTTCTCCCATGCAGAAAAATATGTGTTCAGAATTCGGACACATATACAGTATATGTTAGTTGTAGAAATCACTGACATATACAGTAATTGCATTACTATTCTGAACATCGAAGGTACAGTACACTTGACTTCCATAACAGTGTTCTATTCCTTTTTTTGATAGCACAAAAAGAAACACTGCACATCACTTTGAAAAAAGGTTTTAGAGTCTGCCCAATGAAAATAATATATATATTTTTTTATTTTTCCCTATTTTTTCCGAATTTTTTCACGATTTTCTCCCCTAATTTTGTCGTGTCCAATTCCTCCCAGTCACTAAGGGCTCCCACATTAAGCTTCTACCGCCACTCAGTCGGGAGGGCCGCAGACCGACCCACGTGTTTCCTCCGACCCACGTGACGTCACGACCATCTTTTCGAACTGCTTGCTCACGCACCGTTGGGGGCGGCGTAACTCTGAGGAACAGCGCTATCCGCTCCCTCCGCTTACGTGAGCTCACAGACACCCCTGATTGGCTTGTAGAGCCGTCATTAATGTGGGAGCACTAAGTACCTCTCATCCCTCCCCTCTGATAGGGCTCAGCCAATCAGCTCTCTCTAGGCCTCCGGCTGTGAGAGGTAACAGCATCACCCGGAGTTTGAACCAGCGATCCCCGGATGATAGGGCGAGCGCTTTACCACTGCGCCACTCGGAGGCCCGGAAAATAATTTTTAAAGATTAAAAGAGAAACAACAACAAAACTGAGAAACTGTCTATTAAAAAGCTCTAAATCTGGAGACTCCTTCCATAAATGCTTAATAAGCATCTCCTTATAGAAAGCATCGCCACATTAATAATTCATCATACAATCACTACAGTCAGAGCTTCTGTTATAGAAAATTCAGCATGTGACTAATCAGATTGAAGCGAATTTATTTTAATAAATGTATTATTAAAGAGAGCACAGGAAGTGTAAAGGCAGGAGACGCTGATTAGCTATAAGAAGTAGACATGATGCTAGCAGGGTGATCAATAACACAATTCATCACTAGCAGTTTTCTCATCATTTGCTCGATTTGGCTGCTTGTCGTTTAGAAAGGGAAAGCCACTTGCTTTAAGATGTTACGTGGAGTTAATAAACATGGCATTTTATAGCTCTGTAGTGTTCAGTGTGGTTAAAATTCATTTATTCATCTTCTATACCGCTTATCCTGTACAGGGTCTATCCCAGGAGCCCTAGGCACGAGCCAAGGAACCCCCTAGACAGGGTGGAAATCCATTACAAGGTGCACGTCCACACTACAGGCAATTTGGGAACGCCAAGTAACCTAATCTTTGGACTGTGGGGGAAAACCAGCAAGCACGAGGAGAACATGTCAATTCCATACACATGCTGTAGATCCGAGGTGGGGAAACGAACGACCCTGGAGGATCGAGGTCGCAGCGCTAACCACTACGCCACCGTGCCGCCAGTGATTCAAATGCACTGATTAAATATTTCTCTTTTTTTCTCAGTTATAAACGCAGGGTTTTTGTTGTGATTATGTCACACAGTTTTTTTTTAGATGCTGCTAAGCTTTGTCATCATGTGCTACTTGGTATTCGTGGGATTATAATAATTATGCTATCACGAAAAGAGTTTGCAGGTTACACAGTGTGCATGTGGGGGTCATGTGGACAATGTAGGGTCCAGGTCCTAATGGTGCTGCGTGACATTCCCAGTACTGGCTATAGTAGGTTCTGTATTTTATATAAGGATTTTTTAGATAACCATTAAAAAAGCACATCACTGTAGTTACTTGGAGGTTTTTGTGTGTCCTTAGACACGTGAACATACAGTACCTTGACCCATTTCCATCTCTTATTTTTTCTAAAGCCTTTTGCTAACACTTACATACTGACATAAAAACGGACATTATGAAAGATGTCATGAAATTTGACGCCTTATTCCAATGACACCGCACATTCAATGAAAGTCATGTCATCATTACCGATAATTATTATTATCAGCGCCAGTGTATTGGACGCCATGACAGCTTATGTCACATGCTCATTTTTGCTACGTGAGCTCTCTATGAAAACTGTCATATGTTACTGACAGACTTGTTAGAAGGAAGCAAAACATGAACATAAACACATTTATGTCTTTTGAGCACCTAAAAGTAGCCGTCATATAACCGAGACCTACACACAAATCAGGCACCTTTGTGTTTGATTTTTTTGTTAACATATAAGTGTGAACAAATGTCACAACAAGCTTTTTATAGTATTTCCGTAGATTTATCATGATGGAAATCGTGACTTGAGAAATACCACTATGATGTCAATTTGTCAAATCTTAGCATTTTTAAGGAACTATAGGAAACGTGCGATCTTTGATTTAATTCCATTCAATAGATCTAATGTTTATTGTCGAGTTCGATTCCCAGGTGATGCTGTAACCTCTCGCAGCCGGAGATCTAGAGAGAGCTGATTGGCCGAACCCTCTCTCAGAGGGGAGGGATAAGAGGTACTTAGTGCTCCCGCATTAATCACGGCTCTACAGCCAATCAGGGGCGTCTGTGAGCTCATGCAAGCGGAAGAAGCGGATAGCGCTGTCCTCCGAGTGTGTTACTCCGTCCTCAACGGTGTGTGAGCGAGCAGTACGAAAAAATGCGATTGACTCCGGCCCTCTCGACTGAGTGGTAGTGGTAGCCTTAATGTGGGAGCCCCCTAGTGACGGGGAGGAATTGGACACGACTAAATTAGGGAGAAAATCTGAGTAAAAATCCAAAAAAAAAGTAGTATAAATTGTCTTATTGATTGCTGAATCGTCATGTTTCATAAAAAGCGATTGTCTTTTCTACTTCCGGTCTTACACTCCAGACCAATAGGTGGTGATATTGTTCCAACTGCCCATGAAATCAAAAGATAAAGAAGCGATACTCTCGCAAAATATGAGTATTTGCAGGACATAGAAGCAGTTTGTATTTTCTCCTAAAGCTCTGCTAGTTTTAATAGTTTTAAAGGAATGAATCAAATTTAGACCATGTAACATTAGCAAGAATGTAAAAAAGTGTGAATAAATTCTAAAAAAAAAAAAAAAAACTGACCCATTAATTTGATTAATTAATTCAACCAACAAAAGATCGTTTAAATCTCAAAATAGATTAAATCGCAGAGGTCTGGTGAATCTCATGTCATTTTAACACACCTGCTTAAACCTGTCATTGCAACTACCGACAAAGTAAGATATCCATGACATGTTGTGTATTCAAATTCAAATTTTATTTGTCACATACACAGTATGAGCATGAGTAAAATGCTACAACTGCCCTGACATCAAATTTGAAAAGGAAAATAGAGTATTCAAATAAAGAAATATAAAAGGTTCCTGATAGAATAGAATTTAAATAGAAGTGCATGAGATGTAAAGTGTATAAGTCATAAGACCTTGCCATAATGATACGCCATTACTAAGAAAAACTGAAGCATCAGTGAAAGATTACATCGCATATAATGTACGAGTCAAAAATTATCCGCACTCCGGTTATGTCAAAACTTCTTTCCGTTCAAGGCAACTGTCTCCCCAGTAACTGCTGTGCAGGTGTGAACGTGTTACATCATTTCATTTGTAACTGCGGTGTGAGCGAAAAATGGATGACTTGTGATTTGCACGAAAGAATAGCAGCATGCAGTGATTTCTTTTCTTTTTTTTGTGGTCTGAGGGTGTACCTGGTGCGCAGTATGGACGAAGTGTTTGAATATCTGCAAACAAAATTTTTAGAACCGATATTCTAAGGAAGGTGAAAGTGCCTTACAGAGAATCATTACTGGTGATGAGACGTGGAACAGAAACATCCTCCAAGAAGTTTAAAACCATCAGCTGCAAAGTTGAGGATGAAGATTCACTTCTGATGAAAAGATGAAAGATAGCACAGTTTAGCCTAAAAGATTTTATAATGAGGGAATACGAAAGCTTGTGGACAGATGGACAAAGTGTAATGAAAAGCGAGGAGATTATGTCGGATTTTTGACTCACCCTCGTACTGTATATTCATGATTTCCCGATATTATGATGGAAATTCTTGTGTGTAAGTCTACTTATTTTAAACCCCAGCAACATTTAAAAGGATGGAATAAGGAATTAGAAAAGAATTTGATCGTTATTAAAACTGACATCATCATCCCTGTACACACCTCGAAAATAACAACTAGCGCCGATGGATATACCAGATCCATCATTGTCAGAAACACAAAACTTTGTGAAGATGTCCTCATTCTTACAATTATAGCATGTCTTCGAAAAGTATACAACATACAGTAGCAACCCTGTTATTCATCAAATCACACCATTGTATTCTTAATGCCAAACCTGAGAAAACAATACACAAGTGCACTTTATGAACAACTGCACATATTATAGAGGTCTGATTGTGCAATTGCTGCATTTTTAAATGGCATTAAGCATAAAAGGGAAAAAGGTAAACTTCGACTGATTTTGAATAGCGTTGTAAAGAAACATCTTTGTGGGTTAAAAACAGTATTGGCTCGGAGGTTCGAGCGCTTCTCTTTTGTTTAGGAGCTGGAGAGTTTCAGTTCTATTACACAAAACTCTCTCTGTTGGGCTCCTTTCTTCAAAAAGTGCTTTGGACAAAGAGATCTGCTAAATGAAAAGCTTTCTTTGCAATATTTGGAATTGTTTTTGTGATCTCCTTTGTGAAATTACCACTCAGTATTGGAATTGCTGCTCATTTGATTTCGATTGGTACTCTGCCTGTAATGCAATTCTGATATCTTTATGTGTATTCATTTAGAGCGAAAACTGTATTTTTGTGTCACCTGCCTGCAAAGCATAGACGACACACCGGGATCACCATCCGTCATTGTCTCACTTTTCCTCTATCCACAATTCCTCATGGAAATTTAACCAAACTCTCTTTATGTCTCGCTCTCTCTTTTTACTCACAGTAATGATTGCTATTTTAAGGCAGAATCTGATGTATATAGTAGAAGAGGGTTGATAGCAGACCAGGATTTCATCACAGAGAAGCAGAAACAGCCAACTGTCCTGTGAAGGGGAGAGCTGGCTGGTAGGACCAAATAACCCAGAAAATTCCATTCATCCATCTATGGTATGCACCAAAATATACAGTACTGAAACTCGCGCATCTCGGACGCACATATGCATTTGCAGACGGCGCGAAGCTCCAGCCGTACGTGTTCCCAGTAGTGAAAAGGAAGTTGTGTTGTGCAGTTGTTGTTGGAAATAGGTCTCTCGACCAGTGTTGGGTGAAGTTAGAGTACTTGGAATGCTTTTATTCCATTTTTAGTCTGCCATTTAAGCACTCCGTTGTTGTTGTTGTTGTTGGTTTTTCGGCTGCTCCCGGCAAGGGGTCGCCACAGCAGAATACCCAGTCTGCACAACAACTTGGCACAGGTTTTTACGCCGGATGCCCTTCCTGACGCAACCCTCCCATTTTATCCGGGCTTGGGACCGGCACTGCATCCAGTGGCTGGGGTTTGGGCACTGGCTGGGAATCGAACCCAGGCCTTCCGCATGGCAGGCGAAACACCTACCACTGAGCCACCAGTGCCCCTTATTTAGTTATATTTTCAAAAATGTAATCCATTATTCAGACAATTTATGTAATCCGTGAGCCAGACAGCACTCATTCTATTATAGTGTGTGTGTGAAATTCGTTCTACAAGCCCCGCCCCCGATAACCCGCCCCCCTTCTTATTCCTGCTGTTATACCCCTATCTCACCTATGCGGTTTGACTCGCGGTGAAAAGCTGTGTTGGACACCGTGAGCCACCGCGAGCGGCCGCCACGACATTCTGCAAAGTTCTGCAAGGTTCGTGAGGACAGACGCGTGGAAAGTTAGAAACGTAATCACAGCGCCAAAACTTGCGGTGAATCATGATGAACCGTACGTACGGCCACCGCACAAAACCGCGTAGGTGAGATAGGGGTATTAGTAATTATGGGCCAAACTTGGCTGAGTGATGATGGTAGAATAATTATAACGGTCTTGACTAAAACAACATGCATGAGGAATCACAAAGGAGTTTT
>JAQMYK010000002.1:24584038-24603526 GCA_030014345.1 Clarias buthupogon
CACCATAATACTCTACGTCCATGAGTCCCCCAGATCTGCTCCTTTACCTAAGACAAATCTATTTATAAAAATGCTTGTCTAAATAAATAGGTTTTTAGCCTAGACTTATGCATTGAGACTGTGTTTGAGTCCTGAACACTATTTGGAAGGCTATTACATAACTTTGGGGTTTTGTAAGAAAAAGCTCTGCCCCCAGCTGTAGTTTTCATAATATGCGGTACTGACAAGCAGCCTGCATCCTTTGATCGAAGTTGTCCGTGGCACATCGTAAGACACTAGCAGTTCACTCAGATACTGCGGCGCGAGACCATTTAATGCTTTATACTGTTTATCAAAAGTAGTATTTTAAAATCAATGCGGAATTTCACAGGATGCCAATGCAGTGTGGATAAGATAGGGGTGATGTGCTCATCGTATCTTCTGGTTCTAGTGAGGACTCTCGCTGCGGCATTCTGGGTTGATAACTCTGGGAGATTATTGATAAAGCTCTGTGTGGTTTGATGTGAATGTACGTTTAATACGGTAGCGCGGTGCTGTGCGTACATTATTACTGTGACACACTTCAATCGAGACAAGATAGTGATCTGAGATAACTTCAGACAGTGCAATTGTGATTATATTACTTATACTTAATCCGAAGGATAATATTAATTCTTAAGTGTGACCTGCTTTATGAGTGGGTTCTACTACACACTGATTTACTCCTACTGAGTCCAGTATGGACATAAAAGCTGTTCTCAGAGGGTCTTCTGGATTCTCAAAATGAATATTAAAGTCTCCAGCAATTAACGCTTTATCTTTATCCTGAAAATCATTTACAGAAGAAGTCTTCTTGACTGTCTGACGCCACTGTCCATGGGGTTTAGGTCTAGAAATGACCCAGAGGCTGAAAACTGTGGTCACATATACAGTTTTTCACTAGTTTTTTCAGTTAATTAGCACAGCTCTTCAGGCTCGGACTAATTAGTGAAACACCATTTTAGTGCACATGGAGAACTATAATACTGTACATGACATATGTTGTCTTTGTTTGCAGATACAAAATTTTAATGGACATTTAATGGCATACATTTTGCATACATTATGATTTTGTCAGCTTCTCAAAACGTGATGTGAATTAGCCGTGTTGCTAATAATAGAGGTAGTGTAGATTTATAATTTCTTGCAGAATGCAGGCTAATTTTTTATTTACGACAGGAAAAAAAAAGCCTGTTTTAGGATCTCGGTGAAGGAAATGTTCAGACCAACTATGTGCTTAATGCTGTTTGTCGAATAGGATACTAAAAAAAGGGATATCACAGCTGGTGCTGGAGCAGTACTAGGAGCAGCAAATTGCCCAGGAAAAACAATATATTGTTTGGGTAAAAAATATCATTAATCTGGTATCGGTTGAGAGAAGAACATGTGCTATTTCAACATTTAAGCTAAATCACTCACTCACTCAACGTCTATATTGCTTTATCCTGTAGACTGGGTTGCAGGTGGCCTGGAGCCTACCTTAGAAGACTTAGGGCACGAGGCGGGGTACACGATGGACGGGGTGCCAATCCGTTGCAGAGCACACACTACGGGCAATATGAGAACGCAAGTTAGCCTACACTGCATGTCTTTGGACTGCGGGAGGAAACCGGAGTACCCGGAGGAAACCCACCGAGCATATGCAAACTCCATGCACACAGATCCCGAGGTGGGAATTGAACCCGGAACCTAGTGATGCATGGCCTTAGTGCTAATCACTAAGCCACTGTGCGGCCTATGCTAAATCAATAGATAAAAAAGACCTAAAGCATATTATTGGATCACTATATGAAAAAAAAGACAAAGATTAATCCCAGAGAAGTTTTGATTATAACTCTGAATTCTCCAAAGAACCCCACGGTGCCTGCTGTAAAGCAGGGGACAGATGTGCCACGCCCGTGAGCTCAGTAATTAACAGACAGGGAATGATTTATCAGCTCTCCAGGAGAGGCTCCCAGTCAGATACTGCACTATTACAATGAGATTATCTGACTAGAGTGATACCAATTGGTCCCGGCAAAAGTGCTTGTGCAGCTCTTAGGATGAGCTCTCATATTCTAAACCGAGCTCAGTCTGCGTGTAGCATATTGTACTCAGTGGGAGAAAGAGAGCTACATTATCTCAAGCTTCTCCAGCAGCCTCCCCTCTTAATTTAATTGCCGTGGAGCTCACTTTACGCACTGCATAAACCACAGGCAGGAACGATTTTATGTCTGCGAAAAGATTCATGCCAGTGATGCAAATAACAAGTCTGCGTTCGTTTATTTATCTTTATCCTCGTCAGGGTCAAACAGGATATGCGGGAATACCAGGTGGGAGGCGAAGACATATCCTGGGTGGGACACACACACACACACACACACACACACACACACACACACGAACATCTTTTTTCCATCTATCAGCAGAGTATTAATATGAGACGAAGATAAACAATACACCCACAAACATACATATACACATCGTTCACGTAAATATGTGGATGTCTTTGTATGCCATAGAATTAGAATTTCCTTCACTGGAACTAAGCAACCAAAACCTGTTCCAGCATGACGGCGTCCCCGTACACAAAGAAAGAGACATATTGTGTGAGGACTGGAACACTTACTTTCTCACCTGCCACCAAATTTCCCACAGTGATGCTTCAAAATCTAGTGGAAAGCGTTTCAGAAGAGTGAAGGTTATTATAACAGTAAAGTGGGAATCTGTAATAAATTGCTTATATCCTGTGAACATATCACGTGTTGCTTTTGTTTGAGTCTCATCTATTAAAAATGGATCTATTTCCTGCCATCCTCCAAGGACGATGTTTAAATCCGTACCTCATACCCTATCCTCATCAATACATTGATGAGCGGTTAAATTAGTAGCTGACTGACGAGCATCAGCGATCAATACATGATCGGTTTCCCTCCCAAAGCCACTTCTGATCCAATATGATTCAGGGTCCGAAAGAGCAGCTACATTAAGAACTGTGATTATTTCGTGCATATTGAGTGCCTCTTAATTAAGCCGAGACGAAACCTGCAGGATCCATTCTATCACAGCAAAGCATTTCAGCCTCTAGCTGCCCCGAGGTGTGACGCTGTAGATTACACTGATGTCCCCAGGGTTCCAAACCCAGAGGAAGAAGTGAAAGTGTGTGGAGGAAAAAGAAATTATTAAAAAAATACACTATTCAAGTCAACACTCCAGCATGCCTTAGCTCAGAGATGTTTGAATGTAAAACCGGGATTTGATTCAAGGTCAGTCGGGCTGGGTCACGAAAGAAAGAAGAAAGATCAATGAGAATACAAAATCTGAAGCTACAGTATAATAGAGTGAAAAGTTTTCCATTACAGCTGCAGGATGGTACGTTTATAGACTGCTTGGAACAAAATAATGAAAGTTAATAATGTTTATTATGAGGGCTAAGGGGTGAGTTTTGCAAAGAAATTAGATGTCATAAATTAAACCACAGTTCTTTTAAATACTCGATTTTCATTATCTGAGGGTGTTGATTAGTTTTCTCAAACTAATCTACACCTCTGTTCTGCCAGTACAGTTTAATACATTATCATTTCTACTGTCTCAGCTCATTCACAGTACAGCAGACACTCAACAGAAACAAGCTATAAACAAACATTTAAGGCAGTGTTATTTAACAAAGAAAAATCTTTTTATTATCATTTATATGGTGAAACGTTCTGTAAAGAGGTGCTTATTAAACATTTATTGAAGGAGTCTCCAGGGTCAGCACTTTTTCTAGTTCCATATGAGAATAGCAAATGTATGCAGGATCTTTTTTTGGGCTTGTTACCATCCATAAAGAGAGAGAGAAAAAGTGACTGTTTATACAAGAAGTGTTCGAGTCAAACCGGGACGTTTGATTGATTCATATATCACAGCGTTTCACCAGTGCTTGGATACCATCAAGGTGGAAAGTTTTCTCAGTATGCCAGAAGTTCACATCTGAAACACTGGCCTCCCAGGAACTCCCATTGACCCTTATTGATGCACGTCCTCATACTGCCCACCGCGCCACTTGCACGTTATAGAAACTCAGCATAGAGTTACTGCCACGTCCCCCGTAGAGTCCTGATGTCAGTCCAAGCCATTTCCACATGTTTGGGCCATTAAAGGAGCTCCTAGGAGGCTGGTGTTTTAAACGTGAAGCTGCTTGTCTGATCATGGCTCTGGTGTACAGAGAAAACTTTCTACTAAGCACCAGAGGTGGGCAAAGTACACAAATCCTGTACTTGAGTAAATGTAGAGATTCCCTAGGGAAAATATTACTGAAGTAAAAGTAGAAGTTCTCCATTTAGAAGTACCCTTGAGGAAAAGTAAAAAAGGATTCACCTTCAAATGTACTTACAGTAAGTATGTAAAGTACAGGGCTCACAGTAGGGCTTTTCACAGTAAACCCTCAACTCGCAACAAGTTCTGCGTCTCATTTCAAACATGTGTCGCCATGCTGAAATGTAGTTAAGTTGGAGTACTTGGAGATATTTCTTGGATAATTTTATGGAGAAAATGTTAAAAGTATCTTCTAATAGATCATGTGAGCTCAAGTGAAGTACAGATGTGAAAAAAGATTCAGTTACAAAGTAAATGTTACCTTCCACCTCTTCCAAGCACTAGTGAAACCCTGGGATAAGTGCATAAGTGAATCAGGAGATTATGTAGAGAAATAGAGGATCTTATAAAGGAAATAAAACCATTTAAGAAGTGCTTAATTGGAAAACAATCTCCTTTTGGGCTGGAAACATTAACTGCCTCTTCGCATCAGGCTGCCTCACCCTGTCTTTGATTTGATTTTCCTGTAACCGGTAACAGCACATCCTGTTGTGTTTTATCATCCCAAAGACTAGTCATGCTTACCAGTACATACAGTAGTTATTCAGCAGGATTTGCATTTTTGACAGAAGCCTTTTAAATTGTGAAATGATGGACTGGGTGATTTTGTCCCGCAGTAGTGTGGAGGTGTATGTACTTATATATGTATGACGAGGATTTCGGAGGATTTGTAAAGAAAAGCACAGTCCTGTTTTGAATTAGAGGGATTTGTGAACCCACACAACGGTGGGTGGGGATCTTTCAAAACAAACTAATCCAAGGCCAAGGCAGCAGCTGTCTGTTAAAAAGGAATCGTGTGACCACTTTGAGTCACTCGTCTCCGTTTCCTTTTATTTGTGTCTTAAGTGGTTCGGACAATGTCGCCACTCCTTCTCGGCTAAAAGGTTTGTGGCACGTGGCAGAGTATGCCATTTATGTCTTTCTTTTATGCTTTAGGAAATCTAATATATTCATGACATTGAGATTGTTATGCTGATGCATAACATCAATTCTTTTCTTTGTTTAAAAAAGAAGACTGATGATGGGAGATCCTTGCTCTCTCTCTCTCTCTTCCGGCATCAAGAACAAGTAAAGGTTATCACATTCCCTTTAGACATGGCCTTGACTTTGTGTCCAGCTTTTTTTCCATCACACGTGCCATAATTGATTCCTATTCAAGGCCACCTCCTGCCCACCCACTGCTGCACACCGCCGAGGTCTTACAGTACAAACTGCACAGTCTATGACACAATGAGGCCAGCGGCTACTCTTCATACACCACACACTCCTATTTTAGTGTGTTAAAGTGTGTGACAGTCTGTGTTCTTAGACCAGTGGTTCTCATACGCTTACAGAACCTCTACAACTCTTACGAGAAGAGACCAATTTCCTTATAAAATGCATTTCACATATCCTCTATATTCAGATATTAGGCTCAGTATTGTAAATTAATTGTATAAATTAATTGCACTAATGTGATGTGTATCAATTATTGGAGAATGTGCTTAGTTCTTATGTGAAATAAAAATAAATTAATTAATAATACAAGGGGCATTCAGGTCAACCCGGGACTTTTGATTGTGCAGAATAACAGAACACAGTTTTGAGAGTAAAAACTCCCTATTATTTTAACGTTTTCTCATTGAATGCCTGCTTCATGTCTGAAACGCTGGCCTCCCAGGAACTCACAGCACGAACATGTGGAAATGGCTTGGAGCGACATCAAGACTGTACAGGGAATGTGCCAATAACTTTCATCCAAGTTCCCACAGATACAAATATGTCGATTTTCAAGGATTTTTCAAGGACATCTTGTAAATATCTGTTTGGTAATTGCGGGTTGAAGAAAGAAAAATTCAATTTGCTTCACTTCGTCCTGGACAATTTATATAAGCTCCAGACATTCAGAGTTGCTGGTTTAATTGTAAAAGCTCTTCTGTAATTAAATGCCAAAATATGATTACATTTTGATAATTTTCTCCTCCCTTTCTATGATTATGCATAACTGATCTAAGGCGTAAAAGAACATTATGCCAAATTAGGTTCTATCAGCTGTGATTTAGGGATGCGGAGGGGTTACACGGAGGGAGACGTCTTTCAAATACTCACTGGCTTGTAGCTTCTTCTTCTTCTTTTTTTCCTAATTCAAAATTTTTAGCATTCTGAACCATCAGCAGACAAAACATCCTCCAACACAGCTCACACAGTTCAACCTCAGTTCAAAGCTCACTCTTGTCTGTAAGAGTCTCCAAATCCTGCCTGTTTGATGTCTTTTAGACGAGCATACAAGTACACGGCATGCAGCATGCTGAAATCCCTGCACATTTTCAGTGCATTTCCGAATACATGGTACAGTGTACCAATTAAATCATTCATTTGTCACACATTTATCTTAAGCCTTCGCCATTTAAACTAAATGTCACTTAAATGCCATGCGTTATATTCTAGTTGGATGAGTGAGGAGGATTGTTGCTGCCTATAGAGCCCCTAATTGAAATGAATTTGGGCTGTTCTGAAGAACGCTGGACACTATAACTTCATGTACTATTATACGTCCATCCCCTAAATCCTCATTTTTCATTTGACATTTTAGTCTAATTTTTATTCTACAGGCTATAATAAATGTGCTTACCTCGGTACAAGGCTTGACACACTGTGTTACCGAGGCATGTGGATAAAAGTTTCTGTTGCTGATGCGTGTGGTGCCAATCAAGGAATTGCCGGCAGGTTTCAGAAATTCAGCTTTTCTTTTCTACAGTACTTCTACATTATTTTTCTAAGTGTTATAGAATACAGAATATTATAGAATATTCTTTTTCAAAAAACGTTTTTTAGTGCTTTGGAGACATTTTAAGTCATTTACATAGTAAAAGCTCCTACGTGCCTTTTCATTATATGGCCAAAAAAGAACTGAATATCCATATATGTATTTTGTAAAACAATTCCAAATAGAACGAAGCAGAATTTTTTTTCCTACAAATGCAATCCTAATTTAACCCTCATTTAATACCATTATTTAACCATTCTAATTTAATGTTGAATACACTCAAAATCAATCCAGACTCAATCCTGTTTCAATTGAATTGAGCCCTGTGCATTTAACCCTTAAAGTCCAGAGCAACTTTTAATCTTAATTTAACCTTGATTTATTCCTTAGACTGCAAACTAAGTTACTCATAATCTAAGGTTTTACCATTATGTGAAATATAACTGTTGTCTTTTCGCCTTTAAATCGCGAGGGGAATCCAGGACTCCATTCTGTCAGCTGTTTTCCAATGTATTGGACTGTGAATTCCGATTTTCCTGTGAACTCTAGGATTTTCTGAAATTAGGATTATTTACCATCAGAACAGCTTTACCGGACAGTCGTTTTCTATCATCGTGCTCCTGGACTGATTCATTGAATCCGGTGAGGCCGACTCATTTCTCCCGCACCCCCACACACTCACACATACAATATACCGGACTTTTTATACATTCACTTACTTTAAAATATTGTATATAATCGTAAATATTGATATCTGGTGCACTTCAGTGTCTATTTATTGCACAGTAGATGTGAGCTACTTCCGAGATTTGTTCGTATCTGTATCTGTCGAAAATTCATAACTCGAATGTTCGTAAGTCGGGGACTACCTGTACATCGATTTATCACTAACACACAATGTGTTCTCTCAGTTTTTATTATAGTAGTTATTCTATAATAGCTCTTTGCTATTGAGTATATTCATTCACCATCAACTATGTTATATACACTGTTATGGTTTACAGATTCTTTATGATTTGATTGAAGTTATTTGTTCAAACATGACATTAATTAAACTGGCTATGAAAATGAGAAATTATGTGATAAAGTAAGGAAATTGTTAATTATGTTTCCTAGTAGTGAACATTCCATACGGGACGGCACACGTTATTCATAAGGGTCCACTTTCACTTTCTCCCCTAATCAACACAGTTTTAAAATCCAATTGTTTTATATTAATAGATCAAAAGAGGAGATACCAGGCTTATTGTGGCATCTGATCCTGACGTAAATGTGGAGAAGCAGAGAGAAACAAAGCACAAGTGTGATCACAGTGTATGCCACAGAACAAAGTGACTTCATTTGCCCACTTTGTCATGGGCACAAATCATTTTTGAGTTGCAGGATGAAGTTCTGTTAGTAACACAGTTGACAAACTGAGTAGTCAAGCCATCCTTTACAATGAGAAAAAAACTGTTAATGTTTAAGCTTTGCATCTATCAGATATGTAACACTGAAGGAAATGGATAACTTGAACTACAATTTGTTCTCTTGAAAAAGAACATTGTTGTTGTGCTTTTTGTCTCATGTGGAACGTACCCCAAACTACAGAATGACTCAGATATGTCCAGATATACAGTATATATAAATGTCTGAATAGAAAACAAAACCCAAACCTCAGTACTATTACAGTATACTCGTGTTTCTGACTTCCTGATTTAAAGTAGTTTTAAATTTATCTACAGACAGAATCAATAAGGGTGGGAATAGATCAGACTGGGTTTAATTCACCTCTCGGACTTGGTAAAGTCACAGCAAGACCTCAGACATAACGTAATGTGGAAAGATTTCTAAAAACCTGCTGTTTGTGTGTTTGTGTGTGTATGTGCATGTGTGTGTGTGTGTGTGTGTGTGCACGAGCAGTATGTGAGTTAAGAGGTCCGTCTCGCTACGGGTTTTTGAGCCGAGGCTGTTTACAGATTCCTCACAGACACTGCTGTGATATACTGCAGCGAGCCATCACTGGGTGAAATTGATAAATGGATATGGGTGGGTGGCCATAATGGCAATGGTAAGAAATTGGATACTTGGCATTTTCTGGATTTAATTTACTGTAGGGCTTGCATTCAACGAGCGTTGCACCACAGCCTACTTTCTCATGACAAGCACCTAATTATTTTAACCCATCCAAGTGCAGACCTCACGGTGCATGCAGCCGAACAGACGGATTCCTCGCTGTAATATCCAACATGTCTCTATACAAATCTTCAGCTGGATTTACATGGTCTTTTTTTTTTTTCACCATTCTGCTGTATTCCAGCGCTCTGTATTAAAACGTACTACGAGTGTACTACACCTCGTTTAATCAGTTTGTAACCTTTAGTAAATTATACGACTTTAAATTGCACTTTATAATAATTATTTCATTCATCTTGTACAACGCTTATTTTGTACAGCGTCATGGGGATCCTGGAGCCTATTGCTGGAAACTTGGGTCACGAGGCAGGATGCACCCTGGACAGGGTGCCAGTCCATCATAGGGCACACACACACACACACACACACACAATGTGGCAATTTGGGAACGCCAGTTAGCGTTATCTGCATGTCTTTAGGCTGAAAGCGGAGCACACAGAGGAAACCCACCAAGCATGGGGGAGAACATGCACACACACCCAATGCGAGAATTGAACCCTTGATCCTGGAGGTGCATTAAAAAAAAATTTCAGCAGGTGTGTCCAAACTTTCGACACTGCGCTTTGCATTTCCCAGTAACTATCCTGGCTTTCCTTCTCTCCTGAGATGTTTTAATGCTCATCATTTTAAGCTTCTGTAAGTCAGCTGGTGAGTTACAGAACCTATAGCCAGATATTACATCCTCCTGTAATCTGATATCTCACCAAACGAATGTAACAATTTCTTTGTCACCCTTACTGAATAATTCGTCTTAATGAGCGACTTTTAAAAAGGTTTTCATTGCAGCATTCCTCTCAGCGTGACCCAAATCTGTGTCATATATCAGCAGCGCTGCGGTTTTGTGGCAGTAATGACCTCATGAGTCATAATGAGTCATCTACTCACTCTCATACTTATTGGGTTTTATTATGAGCTGGACTTTAAGAGACGCCTATATGAGTGGACATTAATTGATCTGTTAAGTTTAAATCAATGCACCTTTACCTACAGTCTGTCTGTCTGACTGTCTGTCTGACCATCTGACCGTCTGTCTGTCTGTCTGTCTTTTTTTCTATCTATCTGTCTGTCTATCTACTGTATTTACGAAGTTTTACATGAGATGCAGAAGAATGCATGGATGTGAACCCACGCCTCGGATTTAACTCAATGTCTCATTTCTGTGGAAAAGTTTCTGAATGGTTTCTTACAAATAAAATGTACGTCTCATATGCACAACTCAAATTGGAATTCAATTTCAACCCTGAGAATAACTGTATGTGAATGTCACTCCTCATTTTAACACACACACACACACTCACACACACATGCACGCACGCACGCACACTCACACAACTTAAAAAAAAATATTGTCATTTCGCTGGTGGTACAATAAAGTGTTGGGGGGGGGGGGGGGGGGGGGACTTTTTTGAAAGTAGAGATTTAGATTTTCAGCAAACTTCCATCTAAAAAGATAAATAAAAAAAAAAACACATACAAAGGAACTGAATCTACCATGAAGCATTCTTCGTCCATTTCTCAGCTTTTGTATGGGAAACAAGGTCACTATGGTGCACGCGCACCTCTGATTTACATTACAACAATGTATGTTACGATATCAATAATCCCTTTTTCCTTTCCTTCATAGTCATACATGATTGCCTGCATGCTTTTCGACTGTGCCTTTGTTTGTGGGCACCTGTTAGATTTAATTCTGTAATTATTTGCTGGCACAGTGTCGTTCTGTTTAGCACTGTGGCCTCGCACCTCCAGGGTCGAGAGTTCGATTCCCACCACCGGTCTGTGTGCGTAGAGTGTGTGTGTGTTCTAAATTCCCTGTAGTGCTTGTGTGCCTTGTGGTGGCTTTCTTTGACCATGTACTGTACAGAATAAGTGATATAGAACATGAACAAGTGAACGAGTGACTCCTTACCCATCTGGCAACCTCATTTTCTGGCCTGTGTGCTGCTCCTCCTCCACTATAATATGTGTGTGGATGTGTCAGTGTAATTTTTTTTCTTCCGCCCATTGGGCTTTTATTACTATCTGGCTAAAATAAACGCTTGCATCAAAACTGCAGGCATAATCCTACTGTGTGATTGGAAAAAAAAAAAAACACTATAATCTTAATTTCTTTCTGAAATGTGCCTGTAGCTGAAAAGTATGTTTGGAAAAAAATTGAGCACGGACAGGGAGTGCAAGAATTACATCTGTGTGCCTGGTTTCCCTCTTAAAATTGGGTACCAGTTACTGGTGGTAATTTTTCAGTTCTGCTCATGAGCTACTCGGAGCTTTCATACTTTCGTGTGAAATATGTGCGACCCCCAAAAATGCACCCTGTACGAATGCCACAGTGTGTCGCGTCCTCCATCGAAATGAGATGCCGCATTCATTAACATCTACAATCTGTAGGCCTTTTCTAAGATTGAGTGGGCCTTCCTTGGATCAGAATTGTTTGTCCGGCTCATCACATGCGTGCTGGATCAGATTAGTTTGAAGGTCAGGTTGGTGACCTTGAGCCCTGTGAATGGTGTTCTGGTGCCGTAGTCAGCATAGTTGTGCTGCATTGGCCTCTCTGTGGAATCTGACCGAACGGGCTCGTCCCTCCAGGCACGAGTGAGCCTTGTGTACCTTTCACTATTTCACTGGTGTATAACTGCTGTTCAGTTCATCTGACGTTAACGGTGACGTTGGTTGAACAGAGTATACACTAATAAAAGAGGCTGTTTTCAGTCTTGCTATTTAGATACACAGACAAAAGATTGCTTCGTGGCATTGTACAGTATGTTTCCACTTCCTTTAGAAAGCCGTAAGAACATCACCGAATTCGATTTCTTTCCTTCTCTCTATATAATATTGTTCTTGAAAGCTTTGCACATCTTGTTCTTTTTGGGTCAGGGTGTGCTATTCCAGTGGAGTGGCCACAAACGAAATAACTGGAGACCCATAAAGAGTCCAGTTAAAAGAACAATTTTAGGACGCTTATACAGAACTACAATTCCTTGCAGAGTATTTGTCCTATTGTGAAATTGAAGAACTGGATGGAATTGTACACATGGCTTGTTTTGCTCATGTTTTTATGAGGAAGATGTGAAGGTCAGTGTGCTTTATGTGGTGCAAGTTTTTTTATTTAAAAAAAAAAAATAAAGCTTTTATTGATACTTTTATAGGTTTTTTTTTTTTTTTTTTTTTTTTTTAGCTTGAGATTTCTCATTCTCACTTGTGCTCTGAATGAACCCCACTTTGTGGAATAATTTCTTTTTTTTTTGTGTGGATTTTTTCCAGATTTTCTCCCTAATTTAGTCGTGTCCAATTCCTCCCCGTCACTAGGGGGCTCTCACATTAAGGCTACTACTACCACTTAGTCGGGAGGGCCGAAGACTATCACGTGTTTCCTCCGAACCATGTGACGCCAGCCGACCGCATCTTTTCGAACTCCTTGCTCACGCACCGTTGGGGGCGGCGTAACACACTCGGAGGACAGCGCTATCCGCTCCTTCCGCATGCATGAGCTCACAGACGCCCCTGATTGGCTGTAGAGCCGTGATTAATGTGGGAGCACGAAGTACCTCTGAGAGGGGGCTCGGCCAATCAGCTCTCTCTAGACCTCCGCTGCGAGAGGTGACAGCATCACCTCTCGAACCAGGAATCGAACCAGCGATCTCCGGATGATAGGGCGAGCACTTTACCACTGCGCCACTCAGAGGCATGTGGAATAATTTCTGATTCTCTTTGGAAGAATAACGGTTTCTCTTTAGCAAAATATCACTTCCTGCACCTGTGTGTGCAAATCCATTCGCCTCAATAAAAAGATACCTTAGTTATCAAAAGTTTTGAGTCAGATGATGAAATTGTTTTTTTGTGCGAGCAAAAGACTTTCAATGTCAAAGCAGCCATGTAGAATTCAGAAAAGCTTGGCAAAGCAGCAGGGCAAAGTGCTCTATTACCCTAGGATCCTGCTCAAGATCGATAAAGGTAGATCGGCACACGTTTCAGCTCCACTTGTAAACACGGGAAAACGCTCAGATCCCTCTCGCCCATGCAGCACAGCGCTGGCACTGTCTTGTTTGTGGGCTGACCTGGATTTTCATTTAGAAAGTAATCTATTTTCATTACATCTTAGGATGAATCTACACAAACAGGAGGTGGAACACAGCATCCTTTAGGAAGAAGGTCATGTCAAGCGTCAGGGAAACTATATCCCAGCTTATTACTGGAGTTAAAAGAAGTGATGGCTTTTAGATTGTTTGTTCAGCCTTAATATTAGCCAGCGCACATCATGTCCTCCGAGGATCCGCGACAAACTGCAGGTGACCTTTTGCTTTACTCCAGAATGATATTCGAAGGGAATTTCTAGAATCATTTGTTTACACTATTGCATTTTCCATCAATACTGTGCATGGAGAGAGAAATGAGGAGCTTTATTATGTGGCGGCGTAAACAGCATCAGCGCGTGAGATATACAGCATATTTTCACACAGTTCAGAGCCTCTGGCACGCAGTAGCTCACGCGCTTTGAATCTCTTCATCTCAGCCAGTGCATGAGAATCAGGCCGAGCTCTCAGTGGCGTCCCATGAGGGGACCTACTTCCAGCTGCTTGTGACTCAGCAATGAATCATGCACACAGCTCTGTGGTGGGATAAGACGCAGGTAAGCACAATAACTAGCCAAGCAGAGAACTATTCATGTGCGCTATTGTGTGGCGTCACGGCGTATTCACATGCCGCATCTTCTGGGTCGTGTTAATCAAAGCAAATGGAACAGGAACGTGAAGAAAAACGTTCTGCAAGCAGTTGGCAATGAAGACGGCCTTTTTTTTTTTTAAAGTACCTTCCCGTAATACTTTGATGGCTGTGCAAGATACGGTATATTTGTTTACATAGCCAGAATAGTTCACGTGGTATCTAAGGTATGTATAGGCTGTGGAATGCGATGGAAATGTTTTACACACCAGTCTTGCGTGATATCACCATGAGGAAGTAGCAAATCCGGAATGCATAGATCACACTAAAAGTGCCTGGTATTTCCATGTCTGGGTTTGTCACCCACTGCCTAATTCCAGTTTAATTTGCACCTACATTATGTTAAAAATCCAAATACAGATACAAACTTGGAGCATTAAACATTTACAGATACACCCCTAGTGCAAGACCATCCCATGGATATCCTTTGTAGTTTTTAATGCCCACAAGCCGAGCAACAACCTGACAAACTGCCACTCTCAGTCTTAACTGCCTCAGAACACAAGAGCAATGCATCTTTCGGGCACTCAGCAAGCCACAAATGTGCAACCAACATTCTCACATTTCACTTCGCTAGCTAGCAGAGAGTGTTAGTACAGCAGTACAGCCTCCTTCAAAGAAATCATCATCAAAGACCCAATCCACTGATTCAAACTTACTGTATATCACTGATGTTTATGATATATAGATCAAGACCATATCATTGGTCTTAAACTTACCCATAAAGAGCCAATATCACTGAAGGGTTTTCCTTCCATCAAAGCAGTAGCCAACCTAATTCCTTTGGCTTACTGAATGAAATCTTTGACAATGGCAATGAGGTGTTGCTTTCTATTTAGCTAAAATGAAAACCCTCATGTAGAAATGCATTCTGGAAAAGATTAGAGTTGCACATTTTATATCATCATTAGAGGCTGATCATATGCTGGAAAATAAAATGTGGGACAAATTGTATCTTCAATTTTAATTTCATCCTCCATGATTAGACAAAAGTGGCAGCACTGTGTCTTAGAGGTTAGCACTGTCGTCTTGCACCACCTGGATCCCGATTCAATTCCTGGCCAGGTTTGATCATGGAGTTTGCATGTGCTTGGTGGGTTTCCTCCGGGTACTCCGGTTTCCTTCCACAGTCCAAAGACATGCAGATTAGACTAATTGGTGTTTCCCAAATTGCCGATTGTGTTTAAATGAGTGTGTGAGGGTATGTGTGTGCCCCCTGCAATAGATTGGCACCCTGTCCAGGGTGTACCTCACCTCATGCCCTAAGTCTCCTTGCATAGGCTCCAGTCGCCCGTAACCTTGTATACATAATAAAGCAGTACTGTATCAGCGGTGAGTGAGTAAGTAATTAGACAAAAGTGAACTCGGACTGCATCCCTGGCAAAACTCACAACTTTCGATCTTTACACATTATCTAAATACAATTCACAAGATCTGTACAGATTTGTTTATCTATACAGTAAGGGAACAGGCAGGCAACTAGACATTGAATGCATCCTTTAGAACAGCAGTTACTGTACTTGTGGGCTACTGTATATAGCAATTGCTTTTACTAATTGCTGTTCTATTGTATAACAGAGCCAGTCCTGGATGCACTGAATGCAGGTCATGTGTCTTTCAGGACACTGGCTTTCCACTCTTGTTTAATTTCGCAAGCAGTCTCACTGCACAAGGATGGCCAAAGAGGAGTACTTCATGTACCTATTAACTACACACCTTGCTTCCCTTGCTTGCAATCCCTTGCTTGTTACGTGACCTCTTTTGTTGCACTGTACTGTTTTATAACTACGGCTTCATCCTGCAGCTTCTTCCCAAAGGAGATGTCCGCGGATATTTCTGGCCGGGTCACTAGCTGTCTCAGTGACATTGTAGTGGATGTAGTGTGGATTCTGACTGTCAGTTAAGGGCATTACCATTCTCTAATCAGAATACATCTGTGATATTAAAGTCTGGGGATTGTGCATATAACCGCAGTCAGTATCCTTAGATCTGTGAGCTCCCACTATTCTTAGCTGTCGTGTGTACTGTAAGCTGCCGCCCTAGATGTGGTGTTTCGGACAGATTCAGGATGACACTGAGCAACGCCCTTTGTGTACCCTAACCACTACAAACCAGTGGTACTCTGTAAGCCTGCTCTGGATACAAATGGCTGAGACACTTTTACCACTTATTTTCTAAGGCCTAGCCCCATCTGTTCTTTTTTTTCCTCTCCAGCCAGGTATACCCCTTGATGAGCAAAAACCTGCATCAGATCCAATCCTGTTTAATCCATTTAGGTCCAGCTAGCCAGCAGACATCTTGCCAACAAGTCTCGCCACAGTAAAGCAGGAACTCACCCACTGGGTGACTTGATGGCTTGGCATTGTGATGCATTTTGATGAATATCTATCTCAACATTGAACCAGATAATTGTGGAGTTGAATGGTTCAACAGAATGTTAAAGAGCAGCATCTTTTGCACTTCCAGGAAGGAAGATAAGGGAGATAAGGTTCCCACATGGCAAAAAAAGAAAAGTGCAATAGTACGTACACAACAAATCGGAAGGAGGTTCACGTTTCTGATTGTGTGATGCCTTCACAACCAGAAAGCCAAAAAAACAGTTTCATGGGGTTTCATGGTGGCCTCAAGTGAAACCAGGGCCACTTGAGGGCTGTTACGTTGCCCCAGTAAGACAGGGCTTACTTACAGTGGAATTACCATAATTAGTAGTCGGGAACCCAGCAGGGGTTTTGGGTTGTCAAAACATTATGTTGACGTAAACCTGGCTACATTATAGACATTGGGGCATCGTTGATATTACAGTAGGTTGTTTTTGAACCTTTGAATCACTTTGATGAGGCCTGTCAGGACAACGTTAGGGTTCCTGCTGAGAATGGAGATTTTTGCAGATCATAAGCCTACCCTCCAAAAGCTTTTTGTAAAAAATAAATAAATAAATAAATAAAAGAAACTTATGCTGATGACATGCATCATTTGTCCTAGGCCATGTTTTCTTTTGGGTGTTGAAGTCAGGTCTTCTTTGGACTGTTATAAAGTGTTCCATACTGTACCTGGTACATATAAAAGGTCATTAAAGACACAGCAGATAAGATACACATACAGTTGCTTTTTTATAACTGAGTAAGTAGGTACACTCAAGAACCATTCAACAAGGTATTTGAATAATATTCACGTAGCATTTCTTCCTGTTGATACACAGGGGTAATAGACTCAATATCCTTTCTTGATTGTTTGTCCCGGTCTAGACTTTGTTGTGCTCCAGTGACACTGCTAAGATCTATATGTTCACTATATAAATCCAGATGTGCATATGACTGTTAAAACAGGACATACACATTGAGCATGAATTAGGTAACAGGTGTTTACTCCTCATTAAACATGTACATCAGTACATTAGCAGTACAGTGGTGTAGTGTTTCGCACTGCCACCTTGCACCTCCAGGGGCCGGGTTGAATTCCCGGACACGACAGACGGCATGGAGTTCTCCCCAAGCTTAGTGAGTTTCCTCCGGGTACTCCGGTTTCCTCCTACAGTCCAGATACACGCAGATCAGGCTAGCTGGCGTTCCCGAATGACCTGTGGTGTGTGAACGTGTCCGTGATATCATCATCAACCCTCTCATTATAGAGAGTTACTAAACATAGAGGTAAGTAGAGAGAGGTGCATGCTAATAAAGTTAATGAAGAGTTGGAGAGCATGCGGGCTCGCCGTGGGTGTGTAAGGGGGCAGAGTCTGAAGCAGACTGATGAGGAAACATACACTTTCCGACTTTCAGCTCAGCAGCACACAACAGACGGTGGCAGCATCAGGGGGTCTGCTAACACAACAGGAGTAAACAAGTGAAGTGCCTGACAATAAATGAGGAGACAGACTCTAAATAAAAGCCCAGCCTGATGCAGACGTTCAAAGTCCCAAAGCGTACTTCAAGGGATTTTTTCCTTTTCACTTTAAGTGTGAGGGTAGGTGTTTTATTTCGAATTGAGTTCTATGGTTTGGATTCTGGTCAGAGGAAAATCCTTGAGGTAGTTTACTATCTATCCGTCCTTGCATTCATCCATCCAGTCTGTCCAATTCCTACTGTACATCCAAAATCACTCTTCCCCAATACAAGCACTTGTTTACTGACGCAGAATCACAAACCTTTTGTCAATATATAATTACTTTTCTCTTCACTGTTGGCTTTTGTGTGCTGGGATATTTACTTTTCTTCCTTCGTCTGTCTGCCAGATATAAATATTGATGCCTGAGATCAGATAAAGTCAGAGAGGAAGTGGGGAACACAGGAACTCGTCTGGTGGACGCTCCACATAAACGGATTAACTTCAAGAAAGTCTGGTGAGGGAAGGATTGTTTATAGCTTTAACACTAAAGTATGATGAGCTTATTCTAGGCATTAAAACAAACTGTGGAAAAAAATGAGCAAGTTCTGGCTTTATGTAGCTGTAGTCTCTATTGTGTCTCTGGTGATGAAGCATCGCAGTTGTACAGCGCCTTAGATAAAAAGGAAGAAAGTCTTTCGGCTATGGTTTATTGTAAAGACGCCGTCTTTAGTTAGTGTCTGCGTTTTTGCTTTTTAAAGCGTTTAAATGTGAGATGGCTGCGTGGCATTTGCAGGTTTTTGTGGCCGTCTATATCGCGTTATTCTCAGTCTAGATTCTGAATCAAGTCGTTTCGCACCACTGAGCAGTGTACAGTCCGAACCAAATGAACTGTGCTGCATTTATGCAAACATTACATAAAAGTTTCCTTTCGTGAAAGTTCATAGGAAGTAGAACTTTTTCTTTCTCCAGTTGTTGGACGTGTGAAGTGAAACACTAGTGGGCGTACCGGTGTGGTAACGGTGTCCTGAGTCTTCTGGTCCACTAAAAAAAAAAAGAAATGAATGAAAAACTGGGCTGTACTGTAAGTTACTTTTTCCCAGGTGCCCAAGATAGCGATTTGTCCACCCCCGCAGACAATATGATCTAATAACATAAAGATGTTTCAGCTGGGGGATTTAAATCTCAAGACCTTTTTGGCACAAGTAGGTGGATCCACCACATACGTAGGATCGGAGTCTGCTGTACGTACGTGGATCATCGTTCCTTTAAGGCAAAAACTAATGTCCGTGGTAACAAATAACGGTAACACATAATAGTGCACAGTTAATCAGATCAAATTTAAAATCACAACTGCAAAAAGCTATAATTTATTACAGGAACCGAACACATGGTCAGTAATGTAGCAATATGTTAATTATTCGTTTGTTGTTTTTTTTCTAAAAAGACATTCTCATATGAGAGCATTTGTCGGATTGTTTGATGTAAAAACTTTTTAAATACAAATTGATACATTTAATAGTTAAATATTGCAGCTCAAGTCGTAATCGCAGGGTGGCACAGTGGTGTAGTGGTTAGTACTGTCGCCTTGCACCTCCATGGTCCGGGTTCGATTCCCGGCCAGGCTCGATTCCCGTCTCTGTGTGCATGGAGTTTGCATGTTCTCCCCGTGCTTG
>JAQMYK010000002.1:24629377-24642556 GCA_030014345.1 Clarias buthupogon
GCCTGTGATTAACCCCTTACACGCCGCTCAAAAATAGACATTTCTCAGACCGTGGTATCGGTCCCCGGTATCGGGGGGACTTTTAACGAGTACGAGTACTTTAGAAAATGTGGTATCGAGGCCAATACCGGTATCGGGACATCCCTATTAATTTTACATTTGTCAAGAAGTTAAAGTGTGCTAACTGATTTAAGTGTTTCTACTTTTAAAATATATATTTGTACATGACTATACAGATAGTGTTCCACAAAAATCACAGATTTCCATTTAAAATAGATTTTCTGAATACTTTGTACTGTAATGTAATGGTGTGGACTTATTTTGGTGTATTTTAGCAGATTTAGTGGTAAAGACGAATCAGAATCAGATCTATACTGTATATGACAAGCTAGTTTACTAACTTAGCTCATGTTAGCTAGCTTGATGTTGTGTTAATGTAGCCTATATTTGGGCAGGTTTGACTACCGCTAAATAGATTACTGAGAATATGATTAATCAGGATGAAGAAATCTTTAAAAAGTGTCCACCTGTAAGAAATCCAGACTGCTTTAATAATTGTTTGCTAGCTGCTAACTGTTTAAATAGAAAGGAATTTGCGTTTCCAATGTGCATATATTCATGAATAAATAAAGTTGTTATTAGATTTTTGAACTATATAAATCTACATGAAAGGATTTTGGAAGGAGGCATGGAGTTTGCATGTTCTCTCTGTGCTTGGTGGGTTTCCTCCGGGTACTCCAGTTTCCTCCCACCGTCCAAAGGCTTATTGCTGTTTCCAAATTGGCCATAGTGTGTAAATGAACGTCTAAGTGTGTACCCCGCCTTGTGCCCCAAGTCTCCTGGGATAGGGTCCAGGCCCCTTGCAAACCTGTATACAGGATAAAGCGGCATAGACGTTCAGTAAGTGAGCGACAGTTAACCGGGCAGCCAAGCTTTAGGTTTAGCATAGCATCTAGTAAACAACATAAATCAGACCGGAAAGAATTGTGTGCTGAAAATTCAGCACAACTATAAAAAAAAGTGTCCTTCCCTGAGTGGCAGCTCAAATAATAAAACACATCCTCATCATTAAGACCAGTCTGTACAGTCTCCGTCCAACCCCCAACTCCTTCTGGATGTCTGTGGAATAGTGAGAAGATGCATAGACAGCAGCTAGAGCTCAAATCATTACATCTCATTACAGTCAAGCCTCACAGTTCAGCGATCACACTCGTCTACATGTACAAGCTCGGAAATATGCAAACAGTGATTGAATTGATCATCATTTGCAGCCCCATCGAAACCCTGTAGGGTTTAACTGTCAGGCACGTGACTCTGACATACGGGGTTCAAAAGATCAATCTGTTTGTCTTCACAGCATATCCAAATTGCGGCGTCTCGCTCATCAACTCATTCACTCTTTGAAAATGTTTGCAAATTTACGACAGCGCGAGCTGTAATTCATTGCCTGTGTGAGGAACTTGTTACTTCAGATATACACTTAGCCGCTTGTCCCTTGAGGGGAATTTTGTAAAGTGTCAAACACAATTCTGACGATTTCTGCTAATGGAAATGCAATTCACTGTGCTTTTATCAATTTCTTTGTCTAGTACCGGCTTCAAAGCGCTGAAGCTATCACAAGGAGCTATTCAGCCGTCTTCCTTTATAGTTCTTCGTATTTACTGGATTAGGTTTTCAGAACGTTGCCTTGTAGAAGTCTCGACATAGCTAACCCTCGCTACAGACCAAGGATGAATAACACCTTAAGACTTATGTTTCCCTTTGAATTACTTCAAGCCTTAAGGCCTGAAGTCTTAGCATGCATGCTGACGGGGGAGAAAGAGAGAGAGAGAGGGAGAGAGACAGAGAGAAATCGGCAGACGGGGTGGGGCAAGGGGCAAGCAAAAGCAGCTTCTTTTTGTGTGCATATTAAAGGTATGGAGTCTTAGACGCTGGCTGCTATTGTTCACTGCGGCATAGCCTGCAGGAAAATAAGTAGTTCATACAGGGTGGAGATGAAGAGCTAACTTTTTTAGAGATGTAGGGAGGGAAGAGATCAGTGTTACACAAGCAGTTCAACTGGAAACAGATCGCAGAACATAATGGCAAAGGGACAGAGAGAGAGAGAGAGAGAGAGAGAAGACGAGAGTGTTATCTACCTACAGCTGTGTTATCTGCCTCAGTATTGGTGTGTCTTTATACGTAGTATATATACTTTATATATGTAGTTGTCAAGTCATCAAAAGACAAATGGAAATGATTAAACTAACAACAAAGGGGGGGGGTGTCACAGAATTATCATTAGGAATTAGAATTCATTATTAGGTAACAGAATAATGATTTAAATATTCTAAAAATAGGATTTAGACTTTTTTTTTTTAACAAACTTTGCAAACTTCGCATTGGTCAGATCTCAACAACTGGACATGATACGGTAATAAATTTTGGAATCAAGCTGAAGCTAATTGTGAACCAGCAATCTGCAAAAATGTGACTTAATACCTGATTCGATGTGACAGGTCAAATAAAATTATGTCAATTTTCTAAACATTCAGTTTTTCATTATATTTCATATATGCTGTATGGAGTGATGTTGGAAGAATAATTCACATGGTTACATTTAAAAATAACCGTATCTGTTGTTGTTGTTTTTTGTAATGTGTGAAAACAAGTAAAAGTTCTAGTACTTTAAAATGTGTTTACCTCCAACAGTGAAAAGGGAGAAAATTTCATTTAAAGATTTCTTTCTGGCTGCAGCGCAGGAGAACTGCAGACATTTTCACAGCCGGTATCTGATTACAAAGTGGAATTATTATGCTTATGTCTGTTTTGCTATCCAACAACTCGATCACATACCAACTTTCACTCTGTGAGGAAATCACCCTTAGCTAGCATGAGTTTTAGGCATCATGCAGAGTAACTGTTTTTACCACTTCATTAAACTGGCTTCTTATCCAATATTTTGAGGTTGCAAATTGCTGTAAGATTTATAAAAAAAAAAAAAAAATAAAAAAAAAAGCATATTTAAAAGATTCTATATTGTTTTGGTTTTAGTTTTTTATTTTTTATTTTTATACAGAGGTGGTAAAATGTCGTTATCATATGGCTTTTATGGCTGAATTCAGCTTATGAGAATAAGTAAACCAGTTCAGTAACACACAAGAAGCACATCCATATTGGAAAAATGACAGATTTTTCACTTTACACTTTTATTATACTATTGATTATTATTTAAAATAAACCCAGAACCCAATACATATGAATGTGTCTGTGCATTGCAAAAATAAACTCTACCCATTTGACTTGAAAAACACTGCTATTGACACCAAGTCAAATGCATCTGGCAACCTCACTGAGTCAGTCAAGAGTCAACAGTGTACAGTAGTAGTTATTTAGTAGTTAAGTGCTGGTAGATTTTAATAAGAATACTTGCTTTTATTCTCGTTGAATTTCTACAAACGGACTTTGGTTAGCTTTGTTTATACAGTACTTGTATCATTGCTTTTTTATTTCTGTTGTATTCACAAGTCTATTGTTAAATGAGTGAGTTTTTGTTTAGGTTCTTTGAAGGATAGAAGTGAGTGGCAGTGCCATCTGGTCTGATGGAAAATGGTAGGGGTAAGAGAGTTAGGGTGAAGAGGCTTCGGGGCACCAAGACCCTGAGGACAATACAGCCAATCTGTGCTTCCAAACCAGAGAGCATGAGTGTGTGAACCAGAATATGAGCAATTGTTCAGATCTACACGACTTTGTGAGTTAGAACACGTCTGTTGTTTCAATTAGTGGTTATAAAACCACTGATATCACTATTATCATTTTGATTATCCAATGAGGAACCTGTTACTTTCTAGCCAGTAGACGCCATTTGTAGGTGGGACAGCATTAACTGGAACCTTGATTCTTTTCAGGTTTATTCTTATGGTCATATATTTAACATAATCCTACACAGAGAATGCCATAGGAAATGTTACGATGGTATGTACTATAGTGTACTATACTAAAGTATAGAGCTATCATAATATACCATTGCATTACCATGGTACTTTAGACATTACCATGGTAGAAGTGATAAGACATTATAGAGAACCAGGGTAGGTACTATGGCCCTTTCAGGGGGCCACTACCATGGTAGTACAGTACTATGGCGTGTACCACAATACTTTGGTGAATTACCATGATACTTAAGTTCAGCAGGTATCTAATATGGTATGTTTGAACATACTGTACCATATTAGACACGTAAGTACATACTACTGGTTTGGTATAGTACAGGCAGTATCATATTTTTTAATATAATAGTAAGAGTTTCAATAATACAATGGTATTTAATTAATGTTACATACACGCAATGGTACCATATTATTTAAATATTACCATTATGGTACATGAACATGTGTAACATATTTTTGCTATGTGAACCATATACAGTACCACAGTGTGGTACATGTACTACTGTATATCAACAAATAGATACCATGGTACTGTCGAAAATACTCCGGTATTATATACCACAATACAGGTAACACTGGACCTCCATGGTATTTTATTTTTAATGGTAATTCTGTGCAATATTGCGCAAGACACAGTCATGTTCAAAAGTCAGTACCCCGTCTTTTAATTCTCTGTGTTTTGTGTAAAACCATAACAAAATCATCTGATCGTAGTGTGTCTTATTACTAGGCAAAGACAACATATTACTTTTTTCGCCATGCTATTATTTGTTTAACAAGAATGAAACCAAAAAGAAAGAACTTGTGGGCAATACTAAATACCCCCCTTACTGCTTGCACAAGATTTACGAGGGTAAGTTACAGCCAGGTGCTGATAATTGACCATCAGCAGATGTGCAGACCACTATAAAAGCTGGGTTTTTGGCAATTTGCTGGTCTGGAGCTTTCAGGTGTGTGTTAACACAATGCCAAGAGGAAAAGACTCAAGCAATGGTTTTAGAGAAGCAATTGTTGCTGCAGATCAATCTGGACAGGGTTATTAAACCATTTCCAAGCAAGTTGGAACTTAACATTCTAGAGTGAGAAAAACAACTTACAAGTAGAAAGCATTCGAGACAGTTACCAGTCTTCCCAGTACTTTCAAAGTCAGACCATACAATACAAACCATACAATACAATAGAAAAAAGTTACATCTCAGACCTCACTTGAGCATGATAAATGTTAAATGTTGTGAGAGCACAATTAGAAGAAGACTGAACAAGTATGGTTTGTTTGGAAAGGTTGCCAGGAGAAAGCCTCTTCTGTCTAAACGAATATGGGGGCATGACTGAGGTTTTGCAAAATAAAGCACAAAACTTCTGGAACTATGGACAGATAAGATCAAAATGCCCAGCTCCACATTTGGAGAAAACCAAACAGCATTTCAGCAGAAATACCTTAACACCATTGTTAAGCACACCGATGGAGGGGTGATGATTTGGGCTTGTTTTGTACCTATAAGTCAACCATGAACTCCTCTGTATGCCAGAATATTCTAGTGGCAAATGTGAGGCCATCTGTCTGATGGCTAAAGTTTGATTGTAATTGGGTCATGCAACAGGACAATGATTCAAAGTATACCAGTTAATCTACATCAGAATGGCTGAAAAAGAAAAGAATCAAGGTTTTGGAATGGCCTGGTCAAAGTCCAGACCTCAAACCATTTAAAATGCTGTGGCAGGACCCTAAGAGAGGTGTATATAATCTAATGCCCAAAAATATTAAGCAACTGAAGTATGAAGAATGGGCCACAGTTCCTCCACAATGATGTGAGAGACATACTGTACAGCGATTATGTCTAGTTATTGTTGCTAAAGGTTGCTCTACAAGCAATTGAATCATGGGGGTATTTGCCCATTTTTCTTTTGGCTTTTTAAATAAATAAATAATTCCACAGTGAAAACTTGTTGTTTTTCTGAAGTTGTATTTGCCAAATATTAAGACCCACTGCAGCATTTTATTTCAGGTCAAATCCGGAGATATTTCTCCCATCCAAATTACAAATTATAATTTATCTTAACAATCCATCTCTGGTCAAATCAATCTGACTGAGCACATTATCATAATACATGACCTTACTAGTGATGTACTAATATTTTCTAAATTGTCTTCTGTTAATTATGCCAGAATGATTTGTAAGTTGATATTTATGCTAACTGAAAATGAACAGACGGACCCATAAGACGTTTTTTTTTTAGAGCAGCACCTCCATACATTAGCTATTACAAGAACCTTCTTGATGTTAGCATACATTCCATAATCCATACACATGACTGTACATTGCCTGTATCCATCCGAAAATCTGCTTCCCGCTCTGTGGTTCACGTAGGAGTTCCAGCTGTTGTACGAGGAGGCACGTTATTACCAACTGAGCCCCATGGTAAAGGAGCTGGAGCGCTGGAAGCAGGAGCGAGAGCAGAGGCGGGGAGCTCAGCCCTGTGAATGTCTGGTGGTGCGTGTGACCCCTGACCTCGGCGAGAGGATCGCCCTGAGTGGAGACAAAGCACTCATCGAAGAGATCTTCCCTGAGACCGGCGATGTCATGTGCAACTCCGTCAATGCCGGTTGGAATCAGGACCCCACGCACGTTATACGATTTCCACTGAACGGATACTGCAGACTCAATTCTGTCCAGGTAGAGCCACGTGTTTTATACTCCTTTTTTTTTTTTTTTTTTACATGAAAAAACAGTGTGCTATGTAATTCTGAAGAGTTGTGTTATTTCCCTGCTACAGCAAAATTGATTTAAAGCTCAAGAGATTTAGAATTGGCAGAAGACTTCAGTAAGGTGGCGTAGAGCCAGGGATGGTTTCTGTTTTTAGAAATATATATTTAAAAGTCTTTCCTGCAGTTTAGATTTGATGATCATAAGCAGCATCCATGTGTGATTTAGTCTTAGTCTTGTGTGTTTCTTATACATTAGTGCGGTGACTGACTCGGATTCGACAAATCTTTTGCGGCTCATGTAAATAGTTCACAAACAAATACACAGCGGCTACCAAATGCCTGACAGACTCATCTTGGAGAAAACAGAGAAGCAGAAATGTGTGACTGACCCCAGAGCTGATTCTAGACACTTTGAGGGTCCAAGGCAGGGAAATGCAAGGGGCTCTGCCTGTGGATTTTGACCTATTTCTCATCAGCTATTATACAAGTGGTAATATTACTTTAGCTAAATTCCTAAAAGGGGTCATCCCTATATTCCCAGGATCCTACTGTCTCTTTATTTATATGGCAAATAATAAAGCATGATTCCCAGAGCCATGTGTTTTCTAGTTCTACGGTCCTATCCTCTCAGGGTCCTATGTCCCCAGTGTCCTGTCTTCCCCTGGTCTATATAGACTGATTAGCCCCACTTTGTGTGTCTTGACACCTTTATGTCGGAACCAGCATTAACCTCTTCCTCAATTTGATCTACAGTAGCTCTTTTATTGGATCGGACCTTCACTCCCTATGTGCATCAATGTGCCTTGGCCAAAACATGACCCTGTTGCCAGTTCACTGGTTGTCCTTCCTTGGATCACATTTGGTATGTCCTCATCACTGCATTCTAGGAACATCTCACAAGAGCTGCAGTTTTGGAGTTGCTCTGACCCAGTCGTCTAGCCATCACAATTTGGCCCTTCTAACAATAGCTCCGAAAACCGCAGCTATTTGTTGGATGGTCCTGGTACACCGTGGTCAGGACGTACCAAAAGTGCTCCAAGGAAGGAAAACCGGTGAACTGACGACAGTGTCTTGGGTGATCAAGACATACTGATGCACATGGAGAGTGAAGTCTGGCCCATGCAGTCCAATCCAATAGAAGCGCTAGTGTAGATCAAATTGATGAAAAGGTTAATACTGGTTATTACAGAAAGGTGTCAGAACACAGTGCATCACTGTTATGGTAGCAAAAGGGAGAATCTACTCAATGTTAGTCAGGTGGCTCAGAGGTCTAAGGTCACTGAGTTACTGATCTGAAGATCGGCGGTTCGATCCTCAGCTCCACCAGGTTTTCACTGTTGGGCCCTTGAGCAAGGCCCTTAACCCTACCTGCTTCAGGGGCGCTGTATCGTGGCTGACCCTGCGCTCTGTCCCCAGTTACACTGGGATATGTGAAGAAGGAATTTCACTCTGCTGTAATGTTTATGTGACAAATAAAGGCTTAACTTACGGCTAATCAGTGTAACACATAATGGAAACCTAAAAAGGTGTTCCTCAGCTCTCTATTTGTTTCTAGAGACCTCCAAAACCACATAAAATGATAACTAATTGCTTTATGTTTAAAAAGTTCTGAAGCCTGCTTCTAATGAAATAAACTGGATAATTTCCAGGAAATATTATAACTTTAAAAAAAAAAAAAAAAAGGAACTAGGGAACATGGAACCCTGTGAGCATACAGTAGGTACGCTCTCCCTGAAAGTGTTAGCGTTATATTGTGCATCCTAAAGCGCCTCAATTTGATAAACCATCGTTATCTCACGTCGGCTACACCAGAACACCATAAGATAAAATATTGGGCTCTATACTCCGTAAATACTTTAAAAGATGACGATTTGAGCAAAATGACAAATTCGAACGTTAGCCATAAAGCTAGCTAAATATTTAGCGTTACTTGCTCCAAACCAAGCACCAGCTCCTAGCTAGCTGCCTTCTTTGTTGGCAAAGTAAGGATCTTCCTTTATGATTTAGCCTACAGATACAATGCATAATTATTTCTTTATTAGATTCTTTCCTCCACCTATTATAGCTCTGTGTTCTCTTTCTGTTTTCTTCCACTTTTGTTCCCTTCCAGATATGTAACTCCTCTTCATTCTGGGTGTTAGCTAGCGACATGGCACCACTTCATTTGTTGATTTGTGGAATTCTGTTCAATCACGGTGCATAATGACTAGCTGAGTAAAACAAGATAACTAGCACTAACTAGCATTAACTATTATCCGCCAGGATGCTAGCAATACTTTTAACAAATCACACAAAACGAGTGAGTCAGACTGAGGCATGAGTGTCAGACAGGAAAGAACAGATATAAGAAAACTTGCAGGTGTTGACAAAGGTGTAGATGCACAGCTGCGAAGGTGTAGTTCTGCCCCACGAGATGTTATTTCATCCCCCATAGGGACCGGCGATACAGCAGAGTTTATTTTCAACCCAATCCCAAGATAAACCGTAGCATCCTGTATACTGGATGTCTATAAAGTCACAATCACATAATCATCAACCAACACCACTTGCACATTACAGGACTGGGAGTTATTGCCACATCCCCTGTACAGTCTTGACCTCACTCGAAGGCATTTCCTCACGTTTGGGTCTCCGATTAAAGGAGTGCCTGGGAGGCCAGAGTTTAAGACGCGAAGTGGACAGTCTGATCACGGCTCCAGCCTTCTGATAGAACTTTCTACCCTTGACGGTATCCAAGCACTAGTGAACCACTGAGAGTAGTGCACTGGATTATATAGGGATATAAATCAAGTTTTTACTCTCATAACTGTGTTCTGTCATTCTGTGCAATCAAAAGTCCTGGTTTGACTTGAACACACAATATCTATGTATTTTAAAAGAAACTTCAGTATCAGCTCGCCCATTCCTAATCCTCTGCATTCACCAGTTCATGAAATGCTACTGCCTTTTTTGTGCACGCACACACACACACACACACAGTAATGTAGGGCACCTCTAATGTAGGTATATAGAGAGCCGCAAATGAGTGGAGAAATCTAGGGGAAAATGATATGCATAATTTATTTTTAACTCATCCTCAAGACAAATCCCTTCTTTCTTAAAAAGCGCTCCAGCGTATGTGCCTGCAGCGGTTTAAACACACATATTACATTTTTAATACCTACTTTGGTTTCTTTAAACAACCTAAACTGGTTTACACTCCTTTTTACACATGCTTAATTGACTTACAGTATAACTAATCGCTGCATCTGCTAACACCATTTTCCCGCCTTTGCACACCCGACTAATTGTATCCTGCTAGAGGTGCAGATATTTTTTTTTCTTCTTGCCCTGCCACATGTCAGGCACTCGGAAGCCCGAGCACTCCTGGATGAGACGAACGAGACGAGAGACAAGAATATAGTCAGAAAGACAGATGGATTGAGATACAGAGAGAGACCAAGTTCTGTATGAAAGGAAAGATAGCAGAATCAGGGGTGCACAATGACAAGTGCAAGACGAGATCTGGGTGAAAAGGGGGAGCCCTAGTGTCGGAGAGTAAGTTAAGATGTACAGTAGTGATGGAGCTGGCTTCCTGATCGGAGGTTCTGGAAGCCAGATCCACCACCGGGTCGCCACCATATCCTTGGGCAAGACCTGTCACCCTTTGCCCCATACAGCCCAGTCACAGCATGCAGTACCGGTGCATCTGGCATAACACCTGTGCCAGATCTTGCCAATCAAATGTTACAATGTTGCGACTCCTAGGATAAAGGGACAAAGCAAATCGAAAGACGAAGTCAGAAAGTAAGAAAAAGAGAGACATACAGAAAAGTTATATACAGTAGAGTCAGAGACAGGGTTTGAGAGAGAGAGAATGAAACAGTCCAATAGACAAAGAAAGGAAGAGAGAGAGAGAGAGAGTTAGAGTCAAAGATAGAGTGTGAGAGAGAGAGAGAGAAAATGAGACCGAGAGTCATAGCTGTGATGAATTTCATATTTCAGTCTGCAATGTTGAGTTTTTTAGCCTTCACATTATTCTTTGTATTAACATCAGTGTTGCAGCCATGCATTCATTAAGTGGTGTTATTCATTCAGCCTGAGAATCCAGTAGTAAAGTGGCATGCGCTGGTTGCATCACCTGTTCTTCCCTACCTGAGGAACAGATGAGATGAATTCATTTCCCCTGTAATACTAACTGAAATTCAGCCAGAGGTTTCCAGAGGGTGGATAAGGGTGGACATTTTACTCAAGGCCCCATGATTCGACTGAGTGTTATTATTATTTTTTTATTTTTTTCCATTGGAAGAACTTTTATCTGGCTCGGTTGCCTTGAGGCAGAACTTTCATTTTCATGTGAAGCACACTTGAAAGAAGTGGAGGAGTAAGTGAATACTCCAGACTGCATGTGTTGAATTTCAAAAAAAATAAAAATCTACAAGTACTGCGGCAGATAAAACACGTCAGTGATCTGTGGACGAGTGAGTGACGGGGTTTTTTGCAGAAAACTCGCTCGCCTGTGGATCTCCACACTGGCATGTGTGTGTGTGTGTGTTTTGGGGTTGCAGGGAAAGATGAGGGTGATTGGGTTTTGGTTGTCAGAGGGGGGTTGGGGGTGGGGATAACAGTTCGCTTTTGACTCCTCATCAAACTCCAGTAAACAGCTCCAGGGAAAGTCTGATCGCGCTCTCATCTTCACTGGACTATCTGAAGAGGAAAATGTTGCAGGCAAATAAAAGTATAAAGATAAAATGTTATAAATAAGGAATAAAATAAAATACATGCTGGCGTGTAGTCGGAGTAGTGGTAGGAAAATATTTAAGGACAAGCTTGTGCGATGCGTCCTGTAGCTCCAGTCACAGCATCTACCAGTGTGTTTTATTCCTCTTATACCACACAGATCTACTGCTTCATGAATAACCTGCTAGTTATTTCAGCATTAGAGATGTTCCTAGGTCATTTTAAAATCATACCATTATAACCACCCGCCTAATATTGAGTTGGTTCCCCTTTTGCCACCATAACAATAATGCACTGTGTGTTCTGACCCAATTCTTTCAGTAATATAATTGAACTTTCCTCAATCTGAGCTACAGTTGCTCTAGACTACACAGGACAGCCTTTGCTCCCAACATGCAGCGGTAAGCCTTGGCCACCCATGACCCAGTTCACTGGTTTTCCTTCCACGGATTACTTTTGGTATGTCCTGACCACTGCAGACCAGGAATCTTTTACAAAAGATGCAGGTTTGGAGTTACTCTGATCCAGTCGTCTAGCCATCTAGCCTTTCTCACAGTAGATACAGTTGCAATATCTTGTTACAATGGCATCTTGAAATGAGAAATGAGTGGGATATACTGTATTAGGCAGCAAGTGAACCTTTTTTTCTCCCCTAAAAGCAGAAAAAAAATGGGCAAGCTTATGGATTTGAGGGACTTTGACAAGGACCAAATTGTGCTGGCTATACAACTGATTCAGAGCCAAAACTTGTGAGATGTTCCCAGTGGTCAGGACCAGGGATGCACCGATACCGATATCGGGTATCGGCCTCGATACCACATTTTCTAAAGTACTTGTACTCGTTAAAAGTCCCCCGATACCGGGAACCGATACCACGGTCTGAAAAATGGCTATTTTTGAGCGGCGTGTAAGGGGTTAATCACAGGCGCCTTTTCGGTTTCCAAAAAAGTGGTATCGTCGCATCCCTAGTCAGGACATACCGAAAGTGGTCCAAGGAAGGAAAACCAGTGAACTGGCAAGAGGGCCTTGTTTTGGCAAAGGCTCATTGATGGACATGGGGAGTGAAGGCTGGCCCGTGTAGTCCGATCCAGTAAAAGAGCTACTGTAGCTCAAATTGAAGAAAGGCGTCAAGGCACACAATGCATTGCTGTTTCGGTGGCCTTCTCAATATTAAGCAGGTGGTCAAAATGTGGACCAGGGGAAGACAGGACCCTGAGAACATAGGACCTTGGTAACATGGGACCCTGAGACCATAGGACCGTAGAACTAGAAAACATATGGCTCTGGGAACATAGGACCCTTCGTCATCTGATATCATAGTATTACCACTTGCATAATAACTGATTAGAGATCAGATAGGTCACAATACACTGGCAGATCCCTTTGCATTCCCCTGCATTGGACCCTAAAAAGTCCCTAGAATCCGCTCTGGGGTCAGTCTCACATCTCCGCTTCTCTATTTTCTGCAAAGATCATTAATCAAGGGAGAGTGAAGGTCTGATAGAAGAGCTACTGTAGCTCATTTTGTTCTAAAGTTTAATGCAAGTTGCAGTAGAAAGGTGTCGGAGCACACAACGCAGGACTGTTTTGGTGGCAAAACAGGGGACCTCCTCCATATTAAGCGGGTGTTAATAATGTTATTGCTCCTCAGTGTGTATTTGGTTAAAATGTTCAGGAGAGTAGGGCCTCCGAGTGGCGCAGTGGTAAAGTTCTCACCCGATCCGGAGATCGCGAGTTCGAACCCCGGGTGATGCTGTAACCTCTCACAGCTGGAGGTCTAGAGAGAGCTGATTGGCCGAGCTCTCTCACAGGGGAGGGACGAGA
>JAQMYK010000002.1:24642656-24670081 GCA_030014345.1 Clarias buthupogon
ATTGATAGTAGAAGCTTGGTGTGGGAGCCCCCTAGTGACGGGGAGGAATTGGATACGACTAAATTCTGGGAGAAAATTGGGGAAAAATCCAAAAAAAGAAGAAAAAAAAATGTTCAGGAGAGCATGAAATTTAGTAAATAAATAACAATCCTGTTTGACGGTAACCGCACTGTTTTTGCTCAGGTACTGGAGAGATTATTCCAGAAAGGCTTCACCGTGGTGGCGTCGTGTGGCGGAGGAGTGGACTCGTCTCAGTTCAGCGAGTACATCCTGAGTCGGGAGGACAGACGCTGTCAGACCATCCACACGCCAATCCGGATAAAACAGGAGCCGCTGGACTAGTCCAAAGTCTCCACGAACCCTGCGAAAGATCAGCTGTGGACTATGAGGAGGAGCTGAGTGAGGCTCACTAGACTGTCGAGGAGCCCATCATGCTGGGCTGGAACTCTTTACACACACACACACACACAAAAACACGAAAGACATCTGACTGAACACCAGAGGGACATATTTAAAAAGTCAAGATTCTGTATAATTTGGTCTTCCACTCGCGTTAAAACTGTTGGTATGGTGTTCGGTCATCACCTAGTTTGTGTTTTTTGCACTCTAACCCGCATTCCAGTTTTTTCAGCGTAGAACCTGAACATCTCATGCTCCAGTCTTCTGTAAAGCCGATCCTTGCATGTTCTTGTCATCGTTTCCTGAGAGCAGATGTGTTTTTTTTTTCTGATGGCTGTTGGCTGGTTGAGATCATGAGTCCAAATTCAAGTCAATATCCATCCAAGGCACACGTGTACTGAGGCATCCAATCCAAGTTCATGTCTTCGAGTTGGGAGAGAGTCTCGTAGCAGGAGAGCAGTTCTAAAGATACGTCCAGACTAAGATCACATCCGGTAGCAAATCTGATTTAGGCAGGGAAGAGTGTCTACCATCTGAACAGTAAAACCGTACGAAATCGGATTCTGTCCAGTCAGATTTAACTGGCATTTGTTTATGGTTTAAATGAGTCAGTGTTATTTCTGTGGTTGTGACACACATCGAATTACATCAGATTTCATGATTTAATATTAAAACAAATATATTATGTAGATTAAAAGAAGCATGAGCATCTGTTAGCAGCAAAGGAATACCATAGATCTTATTTCAGTTCCAGTTAGAATCCCGTTCACTCGAACATAGACAGATCAAATTGTCACCTTAACCATGATCTCTGGGTGGGATGGCTGGAAATAGGCCACGTTTACATTACAAACCACATTGTTCAATTCCAGATCGAATTTGCATGCAAAGACAGTTCCTAATTATTTACAAGTGACTTTAATGTGGCCGTGTCCATCGTCTGAAATGGTGCATGGGTTAAAACACGTCATGAGTTTTTTTTTTTTTTTTACCACCACTCATTCACTTCAAACAAAGGAGGTGATTTTAGCAAAAGTATGTATTGCTCTCGAGGATGGCAAGCAGTTAGTTGTTGAGGTGCAGAAGAATGAAGAAAGCCAAACCCCTTGCATTAGATACCCAGTGCTGAGTGATATGAGTGAGCCCTGACACATGAATTCTGATCTGACAGTTCTCATTTAAGTCCCAAGTACAAGATACACAAGCGACTCAGATTCGATCTGAAAAACATCAGATTTGTGCGTTCAGACAGCCCTTAAAATCAGAACTATGTCACATTTGGGTAATTGGGTAAACATTCGGGTATTCGATTCCCTTCAGGCTGGTAATGTGAACGAGCCTATGAGCATTACTCGTAGTAGCACATGATAATGTTACTTGGTACACATTTTAATTATCCATAGAGAAATCGCACTTTTTAATCCTACAGGGGTGAGTCAAAAATCATCCGCACTCTGGCTGTAGAATTTGTTTTTCTTCTAGAAAAGTAATCTCCTTGCTTTTCGATACACTTTGCCCATCTGCCAATAAGCTTTCTTGTTCCCACAAAAAAAAAGTTTTATGCTCAGCTCTGAGCCATGAATGTGCCGCTGTCCTCACTTCTTCATCAAAAGTAAATCTTCATCCTTGTAGGGCTGCTTTTAGGGGAACAAACATGTGAAAGTCTGATAGGGCTATAGGGAGTTTGCTTTAACACCTCAAAACGAGGTTTTCGTCGAGTATCGACAGCGTGGGCAGAAACGTGCAGATGTGCATCGTCAAGCAAGATCCGAAATTTAGGCTTCAGGTCTTCAATAAGCGCCTCGCTGTAACGAACGCTGTTGATTGGTGAAGCTTTTTCCTGATAGTGTTCCAACAGTGGCCTCTTGAGAATCCCCGAAGACTGTAAGCATTGATGAATTTTCCAGCTGATTGTTGACTTGTGAACTTTTTCCTCGGTCGACGATTGAGGACGTTTCCGTTCCATACTCTGCCGTAGTGATGAATTCACGTCTCGTCACCGGTAATGATTCACTTCCTAAGAATATCGGTCCAAATTTTGTTTGCAGATATCCAATTGATTCCGTTTACGCTCTTCCGTGAGTTGTTTTGGCAGCGGGTACACCCTCAGACCACAAAATACGAATCACAGCACGCTGCACTTTTTTGGTGCAAATCACAAGCATCCATTTTTACTCGCACCACCGTTATAAATAAACTGAGCAACATGTTCACACCTGCACGGCAGTGACTGGGCAGACAGTAGCCTTGGATGGAAAGCGCTAATAACAGCAGTGTTAATAAACCATAACCAATTTTTGACTCACCCTTGTATCTTGATGCACTACACTTCTCAGAGCATACACACAAGCGATGCTTTGCGATGTCTAGCTAAGAAAAAGTTAAGACCTAATCATTAATGATCAGATTTGTCAGTTGTGCTAGAACATTTCCGATGCCCGTACCTGCTCTAGCTACAGTAATGTACATTTTGTTCACGCTGCTCTGAATTTGTCAGCCTCAGATGCCCTCTCTTAGTTATGAATAATCAAAACGAACATGAACAACATGCTGTTTGGCAAGACAACAGTCAAAGCCCCTCTGGGGACACACTCGCCTCTACATTCTCCCAGACTCTCTCCTGATGCGGGCGGGTTGACTTTGTTCACTAAATGGATGTGCGTCTCCGAGGCGGCGTTTTTTTATACCGTCAGGATTTCTAGCTCTACCGCAAGAGTACAGGGATTAGTGTTGAGCTTAAGGCTTCTTCAGGGCTCCGGAGAAAAACCAGGGGTCAGAGAGAAGACGACCTTCTCTTCTGAACACCCCCCAGGAGCCGAGGTCACTTTCCCACAATCCATTTAGTCAGCCAATCCTCCGCAGGCCAAAAAAAAGCCCAGTCACGATGTGGGTGAAGAATAAACACGAAAGGTTACTCATGTGCCAGGAAAACACCGGATGATGCTTAATGCGTTGTAAAAGTACCCGTTTAACAGGCCGAGCGGTTTTCAGGACGCCCTCTATACAAGCGGATGGCGGGGGAGGGCAAAGGTCGCAGAGATGCCAACGCACTCCACACGATCACACGCCGAGCGTTAGCGTAGTGTACTGCTGAGACCGGGGAGCTTCTTATGCTTTGTTATTCTTTAAGTTGTTCTGTGTGGGATGTTTTGGCGGCTTGATGAGGCCCTTCAGCGAAGACGAGAAATAAATCTCGTACACTTTTTAACCACAGCCTCAGAAGCAGAGCTCAGATCTCTCACATTCAGACACACACTCCAGTGCGTGAAAACAAAACTCTATTTAAATAAATGCTGTTCTAATCGATGTTGTGTCAAAATGTATAATTACAGTAAGGTGCAAATTTATGTACATTATTTAAATAAAATTCTTTTTTTTTGTTAACAGATCATCATCGCCGTGGTCTTCCTTATGCTTTTATGATAAGTACTGTGGAAGTATTTATGGACGTAGACAATGTAAATAAATTTAACATCAATCTATTAGGAAGAAGTCGTGTTTACATCCATTCAATTTTTACTATTACTATGCTTTTAATTTTCCCTATTTTTGGTTTCCTATTTATTTTAATTTTTTCTGTTCTCCTCACAGAGAACATTCAAGCGTTCCCATGAGGTGAAAACTGTCAGATATTCCTTTCCACACACGCACACAATCGCACAGATACACACAGACACAGACACAGACTCCTGAAAATGTGCTTGTAGATCATCATGCAAATGAGATCTTGCTGGAAGCGCAAGTACAGTTGAGCGAGGTGCGATAACGGGAACGCTGGCTCGATCCACAAAAAACATTTTTACCCGAACAAAATGTTCTGGAAAAACCAATTTGAGAACAACAGGGTGATGCAAAAAATTTACCTTTCCTTTGGCTCCTGCAATAATAGAAAATAAAAGGACGTTTTTTTTTTTTAGGAAAGAGTTGAACATGTAAGTAAGCAACTTTATTCTTTTACAAAATAGTACAAATTTTATAGAGATGAACACTTCCTTTTTTCTCAAACCAGCCAAACATTTTAAAAATTGTTAAATTTACCAAAAAAATATAAAGTTTACAATAGATATATGGTCTTTGTAGACAATACAACATACAAATAATCAAAAGCCCTGACCCTCACACCAGAAACACTCGGCTTCGTCTTGAACTCTGTCGCTTTCTGTACGGCGCGATCTGAGGCCACGTCCATCCCAAACCAAACGTCTGCATAACCGCTTACTGTTCATGAAGGCAAAGACCAGGCTAATTAAAAAAAAAAAAAAAAAAAAAAAAAAACATAAAAAAAAAACTTCATGTCGACTACATGTCCTGCTCAGGGGGTCAAAAAACCGCACTCGAATTGTTCCGAAAGAAATCGGAAGCAGTCAGTGAAATGTTGGATTTATCTACATGGCATTATTACTCAGATCTGATCAATAAGAGGAATAAAAAAAAATACGTAAAAAACAACAATCCAGTGCAAAGCTGATTAAAGGACAATAAATCGTAATCGTCTGCTATGCTGGGATCTACAGTTTTTTTTTTTTTTTTATTAGACGAAGGAAACATGAAGGGGGAAAAAATCGTTTTCATGCGTCATCTTTTTGGATGAATATATGGCAGCCTTCTCAGTACAGATGGCATCATGCCACTTCCTACACCATAATTCTTCACAGCACATTTAAGTATCACCTCCCCGTTCTTCCCACAACACACACACACACGCACGCGCGCACACACACATACACACACAGGAGCGTGAGAAAATACTGTCTCTGAATTACAAAACGGCTTGTGACACGAAGAAGGACAGCACAGATCCTTCATTTGCATAATTTTACTGAAACAAAATCCAGATCTAAACAAACCATGTATGTACTGGAGGTATAAAAGTCATAAGTTATTAAAATATTTAAGAATTTGTTAGACTGTTAAAAAAAACAAAAAAAACAAAAAAAACTGAACAAACAAACAAAAATCCCCAAAAACTATACATTCACACTTCCAGTGTCCATATTGCAAATGAGGCATTTAAGTTAAAAACTGAGCTTCGAGTTTCCCCGTCACGCTTGATACCACCAAGGGAAGGTTATCCTTGAAAATAAAAATCAAAAACAGATTCAAATATTTCACCCCCCCAAAAAAACAAAAAAAAAGTTAAAATGAGTTTTCCCTCCTGTATGCTGGATCCGGTACCAAACGCCCAGACGGCATGAAATGGTACCAGGAAATAAATGCTGCTTTTTAACCCACGACTTTCTCTTTCTTCATGGCTTTCGTTCACTTCCTGAATATCTAGGTGTGTTCGGAGCATGAAGACCTCATGCGTTCCACTTAAAGCAAAGACAGGATCGTACTGATTATGTCCCAGCTTTGCCTGAAGGCACAAAGAAAGACTGATGAGGCATGGGAAGAAAAAGTCCTTGCAAATCAAATGGTGGTGGTGGTGGTGGTGGTGGGGTCTGGGTTCGAGCGCAGAGACGGATCAGTGTCCGCACCCCTGCGCTCGGGAAGAGGGGAGACGGAGGAGCAGTTTCAGCCTGGACCGGGTTCTACTTGAGCAGAGCCTTGTAGAGCAGCAGTGAGCGGGCCGTGGAGCGCTCCTGCTCCAGGCAGAAGATCAAGTCCCTGAGGTTGACCCGCGTGATCCGCTGCCTCACCTGCCGAGCCGAGGACGAGGAGCCGCTGGCCGAGGACGAGGAGCTTCCTGAAGCCTGGAAGGTAAAGAGAGCACACAAGCGCAGTGATTAGTAAACATGGAAGTTAACTCTTTCATGATTAATATATCTGACCGCAGCGTCATAATATAGCGCCTTCCACAATTATTGGCACCTCTGGTTAAGGTGTGGGGTTTGGCTTCTAATAAATGTATTTTTTATTGCAGAAGCAGAATCTCACTAAAAATTTTTGAAAAATCTAACCTTTAACTCAAGTGAATAAAAAAAAAAATCCAAGACAAAATTTTTTTTGCTTTTTAATCAAATCACCTGTTCTACGATTATTAGCACCCCTAACCATTTCGATAAAATAAATGTAACAAGCATTTTTGTAATTTTTCCTGTAGGTTTTAAAGTTGATCAGAGTACAAATGTGTAATGAAAAATTCATGACTTCCTGTTTCCCTGTAGTATAAAAATATGACGTGACACAGAGGCCTATTTGACTTATACACTCTTCAACATGAGAAAGACAAGAGAACTCCCCACTCAAGTAAGGCAGATGTGTGTCGACCTTCAGAAGTCAGGCAATGTCTACAGGAAAACAGCCACTCGCCTAAACTCGCCCATATCTACAGTCAGAGGAATCATTAAGACATTTAAAACAACTGGAACAGAGACAAACAAGGCCACGATGCACTGTGAGGAAGATGGTAAGAAAACTTAGGGTCACAAAGTCTCCATAACAACCATCAGACGCGATCGACACGCCAAAGAAAAAGCCTTCTCTTCTTACCTACAATCATAAACATAAATATGGTGGAGGATCTGTGATGCTGTGGGCCTGTTTCTCTTCCAAAGGAAGAACCTTGTCAGGGTGCACGGCATCATGAATTCCAGGAAATACCAGGACATTTTAAATCAAAACCTGATGTCCTCTGTCAGAAAGCTGAAGTCGTCATTGGGTCTTTCAGCAGGATAATGACCAAAAAACGTGGCAAAATCTACACAAAAATGCTTCAGCAGACACAAGAACAAGCTCCTCTCATGGCCATCTCAGTCCCAGACCTCAACCCAATTGAGAAGATGGGAGTGCATAAGAGGACTCAGGACGATCTAGGAAAACTGTGCTCAAAGATCGCTCTATCTGTAAAATTGTGAAATGTTATAGGAGGGAAGCTGTCTTGTTGGCCAAACGGGGTTGTACGAAGTATTAACATCAGGGGTGCCAATAATTGTGGCACACATGATTTCATGTAAAAAAAAAAAAAATTTAATGTGGAATTTTTTTGTCTAGGGCGCTGTAAGGTTATAAGGAAGTCATTTGGGATTCATCCTAACTAGGCTTTCAGTAGATCCTCGGTAGCTGAGGTGGAACTTCAGATTAGTGGATTTCGAAATACTATTTTTCGCTTCTATCGCTTATTCGTTGGTGGCTAACAAAACTTCAAAAAGTGCTGTTCAGTGGCAAATGGACTTGCTTTAAGTTGCTGAAGATTCACTTTTTAATCTAAAAATTCTGAGATAAAGTCTCAGACGAGACGTGAAAAGCAAGTCCATTTGCCACTAAACAGAACCTCTGTAGACACGCAGTATAACTGATGTACGTGTAAAACATTCGTGCTCTAACTGCTCTATAATGACATTCTTAAAATGCCAGTTTAAACGATAGTTACACTGAGGTTCAGGGTCTCTGTGGGTGGGTAAAGTTCGACTCCCTGCACGCTTGGTGGGTTTCCTGCGGATGCTCCGGTTTTCTCCCACAGTCCGAAGCAATTAGGCCAAATTTCCCGGTCGTGTGTGAGTGTGTGCCATGCAATAGATTGGCACCAGGGTGTACCCCACCTCATGCCCTGAGCCGCTGGGATAGGCTCCAGAGTGTGTGTGTGTGATCACTGGAACTGTTTCTTTGGCAACATTAACAACATGGCGATCACGTCTGACGCCCGATTATGCCTCAGATAACTGAAACTAAATTGCCACCCCGACTCGTACTACCGTCTGGCATCGACCCAAAATGTGTGAGCAGTACACATGATGTGACTGTATGCATTTATTACTTTTCCTCATCCTCCCTGTGCCACTGATTGGCAATTTAAAACAGGTTTACCTGTGCTAAATTTCACTCATCAGGAAACATTAGTTCCATGTTTCCTGAGGTTCAATTACATCATTACGGTCATCGTATTACATCATTAATTGAAACACCTGCCACAAAAATGGACTTTTGAAATATATAAACAAAATCCCACATGATAGTCGGACAACCACATACTTATGGCCATACAGTGTATAAATCCTTCCAGTGGACTTGTCTCACTACTGACTGCACTACAGCTTCACACACCGTTTCTTATGACTTCAGACAGACCAGGATGATGAGGATGCTGCTAATGATGATGTCACTGCCATGTCTTAAACTTTACGAGATAAACCAGGCCTGCAGTGGACTTTAGTATGCCGGCCTTAAAGCGTGGAGAATTAAGTCAGCTGAGGCTTGTGTTGTGTGTGTGTTTGTGTGTCAAAGTGTAAATAAAAGGCCACCCTGGATTACAGTGTCATACCTGTGCCTGGAGCCTAACAGCCATTCGTAGACCAACACACATTCTCCAAACAGAACGGTACAAAAGAGGAAAGAACAAGGATGGGAAAACACACGGTCCTCAAAGTACACATCATCTGAACAAGTGACGCTGATCAACATTTCATTGGAAGCGAGCATGATGTTATTGACCATATAAACACAGCTAGTGGTATGATGTCGTCGTTTCCTTCTTGTAATGACACTCAGGTTAGGAGATGCATTCGAAGATCTGGATGCTTTTTCCTTTTATTTTTTATTTGTTTTTCACTCGAGGGGTTGATCTATAGTATGACATTAAACATCAGCGGTGGGTCAGTAATGTGTGTGAGTGTGTGAGAGAGAACGAGAGAGAGAGAGAGAGAGAGAGAGAGAGAGAGAGAGAGAGAGAGAGAGAGAGAGAGAGAGAGAGAGAGAGAGAGAGCGTGTGAGAGAAGTGCCAGATAGCCTGTGGGCACACAACACACACCACACCCTACAGGAACACCCTACAGCAACAAGGGTTCTAATACACACCCAAACACTCCCCAAATTCCCATGAAGTCTTTCTTGACACGAATCATATTCTCTAATGTGTTTATTCAGGGCAAGTTAGTACGTGGTCTTGGGAGCGCGTATGTTCTGACAAAATGATGTTATTATTTAAGGACAAGCCAGACACTCATTTATATGAAAAGGTTTTAGAGATGGATTTTAAGCTTTGCCTGTTGAACACGTATAGACTGTCTGGAGCCGGGACTGTTATCAGCTGGAGTTTTGAATAGACCAGAGTATTATATACATAACACGCAGGTGCATCTCAATAAATTACAATATCAAACATTTGATTCATTTCAGTAGTTCAAAAAGTGAAACTCGTATTATACAGACCCATTACACACACAGAAAGTGTTTGTTTCTTTTCATTTTGATGATTGTGGCTTAAAGTTAATGAAAACCCAAAATTTAGTATCTCACCATCTCCTCTTCACAATACCCCATAAACTCTACATATGTTTTAGGTCAGGCGAGTTTGCTGGCCAATCAACCACATGGATATCATTTCCTTAAACCAGGTAATTAGTACTTTTGGCAGTGTGGGCAGGTGCCAAGTCCTGCTGGAAAATTAAATCAGCATCTCTATAAAGCATCTCTATAAAGCAGAGGGAAGTGCTCTAAAACGTCCTGGTAGATGGCTGAGCTGACCTTTGATCTTATAAATCACAATGGACCAACACCAGCTGATGACACGCATCCCTAAACCATCACTGACTGTGCAAACTTTACACTGAACCTCAAGCAACTTGGATTCTGTGCCTCTCCTCTCTTCCTCAAAACTCTGGGACCTTGATTTGCAAATGCCCACTGAGCAACAGTCCAGCCCTTTGTCCTTAGCCCAGGTAAGATGCCTCTGAGAGCAGAGGATCTCTGGTTCAAGAGTGACTTGACACAAGGAATGCGACAGTTGTAGCCGATGTCCTGGATACGTCGGTGTGTGGTGGCTCTTAAAGCACTGACTCCAGCTGTGCTCCATTCTTGTGAATCTCCCCCAAGTTCTTGAATGGGCTTCGTTTCATTTTTTCCTTCCTTTCAACTTTCCATCAATGTGCTTGGTTACAGCAATCCAAACAGCCGGCCTACTGAACCGGACTGAGAGACCATTTAAAGGCTCAGGAAACCGTTGCAGGTGTTGCGAGTTAATTAGCTGATTAGGGTGCGACACCATGAGTCTCCAATATTGAACTTTTGCACAATTTCTTACTTTCCTGAGATACTGAATTTTTAGGTTTTCGTTAGCCATAAGTCATTGATCATCAAAATCAAAAGACACATACTTGAAATATAATCAGTCTGTGTGTAATGAATCTATATAAATTACTTTTTTAATTGAATTACTGAAATAAATCAACTTTTCAATGATATTCGAATTAGGCTACAAGTTTGGTTGTATATTGGAAACAGATCAAAGTAAATTTCTTAAGTAATATCACAAACATGTACAAACAAAGTGCAATTATGAACACGAGTGATGCGGCTGAGGTTGGGGAAGGATTGAGGTTGGTTTGTAGCTCATATTTTTTCCTGTATTTGGCATAAGATTTAAACTCAAAGTGAATGTGACCTAAACCATAATATTTTAATAAAGGAACCGGTTTCAGGTCAAGCCAGAACTTTTGATTGTGCAGAATAACAGAACACAGTTATTAGAGTAAAGGCTACATTTATTTCTCTATATAATCCTCTGCTACACTAATGCACTCATCCCAGTATTTCACTAGTCTTAACGTCTGAACCGCTGGCCCCCCAGGAACTCCTTTAATCTCAGCCGGGATTTTCATTCACGGGCGCATGGCCTTTTTAAAAACATCTGCACCATTCACCATGTACTGTGACTAAGGGTTGCATCAGTGTACTGTGTTCAAAGTCTTCTCTAAGTGTCAATTGATTTTATGCCTTCATTCACAAGAAATTTTATCACAAGTCCCAGTTTGACTTGAACACCCGGACGACTGGAAGTGTCGTTGCCTCACGCCACATCAATGCGAAAAGATCCTAGACGTCCTGCTGGGTGAAGGATGATTATAATGACGGCTAAAATGGTATAAACATCTTGCTAATACCACTCCTTTTTGAAAGCTTTATCAGAATTTACATTTCTCAAACCGATTCTACCAGCCACTAAGAACTTACTATGTAGGTTCTCCAAAGGCTTACTTATTTACTGAACATGTGTAGATTGTTGTTGTAGACATTGTTACAATATCATCCTCATTACACAAATCCCACATGCAAAGTGAGCCCGGCGTTATCGTTTAGTTAGCACCGAAAACTGTTTCAAACAGTGAAAGGTTGGAAAGATGGTGTTTCACAGTTAACATGTGTGGGTGAACATGCTGGAGGCATTTTGCCACCATCCTACCACTGCGCTCAGAACAGGCTTGTTAAGCTTGCATAAATGTGTTAAGATGTGGATGAATACATTACCGATGTGAGCATTTCTACACCCCGGGCAGTAACTGAAATCTCCACTGTTTTTCTCTCCTCTCTTATTTTGCCACATTATCTATAAAGCTCAACATGTGGAAGAGCACAGGTAAGCATCAGTGGAAAAATAGTAAAGGGTATAGCCCACGTGATGGCGTTTACTATCAGGATGACTTCATTACAAATGACTTGAGGATTGAAAATAAGCTTTAAATTATTAAAAGGAAAGACGCAGTTCAACCTAGGGCCGTAACAGAGCACTCTTCAGAGTAGGAATGATTACATGGACCCCAACATTTCACTAATAATCAAAATAATAACCCAACTGAAATAATAATTTTAAAAAAAACCTGATTCAGCTAAATCAGAAGAAATGTTCGTTGGGATTATCGATACGATCATTTTTGTCTCATTGGAATAAATATATTCTTCCTGTGCATGTTTTCCCCAAGTTGGGGTAACATTAGGTTGCTGTGAAGAAACATTTGCTTCATTCCTGAACATTTTCATATGCAGTTAACCCTCTAACCAATCATAAATGACACTGAATTTTTGTAACCAGTCAAAACTGGATTTTTAAAATGTTTTTTAGAAATGCTGGGATGCCGGACACAACCTCAAAATCAGAGAAAAATATTTTCTTCTTCTGTTATATTAAATTCTCCACAGTAAGCAGAACCACTTTGCACATGTTCTATTCAGATTAAAAGCTTTGTTCATGTAAACACACATCTTATCAGATCAGTGTCCATACAAACAGTCAAAATGGATTCTCTAATCGAAATGTATCTAGTCATCCAAATATTTATATTTGTAGTAGAAACAATCTCCAAAGAGACACTGGAATGCACCGGGAATATAAAAATAAATTAATAAATAAATAGAGAAAAAAAGCCCGGGCAGCACAGTGGTGAAGTGGTTAGCACTGTCGCCTTGCATCTCCAGGGTCCAGGCTCGATTCCCGTCTCTGTGTGCATGGAGTTTGCATGTTCTCCCCGTGCTTGGGGGGTTTCCTCTGGGTACTCCGGTTCCCCCCCCACAGTCCAAAGATATGCAGGTTAGGCTAATTGGCGTTCCCAAATTGCCCGTAGTGTGTGAGTGTGTGTGTGTGTGCCCAGTGATGGATTAGCACCCTGTCCAGAGTGTACCCTGCCTCATGCCCTAAGCATGGTATAGGCTCCAGGTCCCTGCGACCCTGAATACAGGATAAAGCGGTATAGAAGATGAGTGAGTGAGAGAGAAAAAAAACTCTGACAGTTCCTCAACCTCAGCTACATCATTCGCGTTCATAATTCGCCTTTAAAATCGAGCACATCAAGTTATTATTTTTGTTTGTACATGTACACAAAGGTTTCTAACAAATGTATTTGGCTGTATTTCTCAAAATATAAACAAACTAGTAGCCTAAATTAAACCCTCAGTTTTCTGATCAGGCAGTTACTGTTACTAAGGATGAATAAAAGATCATTGCAAATTAATTGCACAGATTTTATATCAGACTGCTTGCTCAATTTGTAACTCTTAGTAACATACGCTATATTGCCAAAAGTTTGTGGACATCAGCGCATCATCCTCGGATGTGCTTTCTGAACACTATCGTCCAAATGTATCCCCGTTTTTGCCGTTATAATCATCTCAGCTGTTCTGTGATGGCTTTCCTCCATACAGTCAGTCCCCAACTTACGAACAACTTCCATTCCAGGAGCACGTCCGTAAGTCCGATTTGTTTTTAAGTCTTATACACCTTTGACATGAATATACAATATAAAGCATACCAACCCACTTGACTAAATCGGCCCTTTTTCCCCACGCTGACATCATGTGGCCAAAAACAGTAATCGTGCATAAGGAAATGAATCTTCACATGAAATCTAACGGTCAATCCTGGATGCCATATTGTCGTAGAGTTGTTTTCCCACTGTATTGGACTGTGAACTGTGAGGATTTCCACAAAATTGGATTATTCACCATGAGGACAACTTTACAGGACAGCCATTTTCTATCATCGTGCTCCCAGACTGATTCATTGAAGCCGGTGAGACAGACTCATTTCTCCTCGACTTTTTCAGCCACAAGAGCATTAGTGAGGTTAGACACTGATGTTAGACGAGAACGTCTAGGCCAAAGTCAGCATTCTAATCCACCCAATAAGTGTTTAGTAGGGATGAGATCAGGGCTTTGTGCAAGCCACTCAAGCTCTTTCACTCCCACCCTGACATAACATCTTTGTGTAGCTTGCTTTGTGCACAGGGGTATTGTCATGCTGGAACAAGTTTGGGTTCCTGAATTGCAGTAAAGGAAAAGCATAATGCTGCAGCATTAAAAGACACCATGTACTGTACAATTGTGTGTGTCCAGAACTGTACACATTGTGCGGGTGGACACTGATGCAAGCAAGACCAGTTACCCAAGACACAATATACAAATAAGAAATATAGAAAAACATGAAATGTAAGAATCAACGGAAGTGGAATATTAAGAAACAAGTAAACAGACACAAACATGATCAATGTGTTTGAGACACATTGAGACGTTCCTCCTGCACAATTTGGACTGTTGCTCCACCCCTGGATGCAATCTGTAAACTAGTTGACACAAGGACTAATTAAAACGTCTTGCTTAAGGCTGGAGGATTTTCTAATTAGTGCAGTATTGACAAAGCTCTAGCTTCCTGGCTTGCAGTCAGAGCCGAGAGGCTGTGCTGTAGAACTGAGGATGAAAGAAAGTCACGCCTCCAGCTCAATGACAGACTCTGAGCTCATAGTGATGTTTGGACATACAAGAGGGAAAAATATGACAATTGCTGTAACATTCAAAGACAGGGAATGGACGATATCTCTGATAACGTATGAGCTAATTGAGCGAATCCTCTTTTGCCTGCAGACGGGAGTTTAACAGCAGTTAACGCAAGTCAGAAATAAAATCTCAGGAAGACTGGCGTGGCGTTTTGCGAGTGAAAAGGATCATAGCCGTGAACGACATACTTCAGTGCTTACGGTTCGACAGGTCATTCCTACTCACCTCATGTATCACATGCTTAATGCTCCGGATAAGGTCATGTGATAAATGTTCTAAATGTAAATATTCAGGTCATTTTTTTACCTAGATATAATGAAGACCTGCTTTTCATGCAGAGTTTTGTGGACTCAATCATTTCCACTCCTGAACATTTTCATACGTGGTCCAAGAATGCATACAAGTGCATAAAGTCACCATGCAGCATAAAGGAGAATAGCTCAACTAAAATGTGTTTTTCTTTACTGATAATCATCCACAAGTGGGTAATGCCTAATGTTCGCTACAATCATTTCTAAGGACACAAAATAGACAGATTATATAAAATCCACTTTTGGATCATTTTTGACTTTTTGATGATTGAGACTCCATCTTAAATAAGGAACAATTTGAAGCTGGTTGTGCAAAAAGCTCAGGGTTGGATCCTGAAGCTGCATTTGTTACTATTTTAAAGCTTGTGAAGACTGTTTGCTGAAGCTGTGAGGCTAACAATGCTATCTGTAGCTTCTATTGGCTTTTAGTATCCACAGATCCCTCGTGTGTGGATACGAGTGTTCATAATTTCATAACATCCTCAAATTCACTTCTTCAGTAATATCACATTTTAAACAGGACTGATACGGTGCTACATCTAGAGTCCTTCTGTTTCTTAAGCGCTACAGATGAGTAACTGCTAACAGTTAGCCTTCTTTTAGCTTAGGTCTTACTGTACTTTGGAATTTTTATACGAGGGTGAGTCAAAAAGTATCCGCACTCTGGTTATATTAAAACTTCTGTTGGCCTCAAAAGTCTTATCAGCACTTTTGTTCAAGACTACTGTCTACCCGGTCACTGCCGTCCAGGTGTGGACATGATACATCAGTTCATCTGTAATGGATGTCCCACTTGTGATTTGCACGAAAGGAGAGCAGTGGGCAGTGATAAATTTTTTATGGACTGAGGGTGCCACTATTTACCGAAGACTTTGGGAGCAGTATGAAGGAAGTGTTTTGTCGTAAAGAAGTGTGTATGAATGGGTAGCGTGGGAGGAAAGCAGGTGGAAAAGTTTGTTGACTGACGGACAAAGTATATTGAAAAGCAAAGAGATTATTTCAAAACATTGTTTTTGTCTTTTCTAGAAGTTGATTGAAGTAAATTCTGTGCCCAGAGAACGGATAATTTTGAGCATGTGATCATGAATCAAGTTAAATATACACAATAAATTGGTAGAAACATCATTGAAATGCCTTATAATGTCCTGAACATAAGTGGGTTCAAGTTGCATTTTTTTCCCCTGGATGTTTTCCTGTTTCTGTGTTCTGATTGGTCAGAAAAATAAACATCACAAAAGAGGGGTGTTCCTGGTGCTTTACTTGAACTACACGCACTGAAATTTGAAAAAGGTTTGAAAAAGGAATGAAACGGAAAGAAAATCAGGTGGACCAGAATGCAGGATCTGAGCTGAGTTTTTTCAGCTGAAAAATTAACACAGGCGTTCTGGAGAGCTCCGAGACATATATAAACTTGATTAGAAAGGAACAGAATCTGGGCGCTTTATAGACAACACTTAACAAACGTGAACAATCAACATAGACGACGCAGACTAATCTGAGAGGAAAAATAAAACAGGGAATTGGGCAAAGAAGCTTATAACGTAAAAAAGATAAAAACACAACAACAGACACAGTATCATGGCTAATCACATGCCTTTTCTCTTATGCAAGCTCTACAGCGCTAATAAAACCTCAGGCCAGAGCTGCTGCAACGATCGTCACAGCCGAATGTTTATCAAACCCAGAGGTCAGAGAAGGTAAGAGTGAGAGGATAAAACATGCAGGGTGATTCATGCGGCACTCGGCTGTGGGAGTCGAGCATCTCCTCCAGACTTAAAAAAAAAAAAAAAGGGGGGGGGGGCAGATTAATCAGAAAGAACCAACACTTCTGGAAACACCATTTTTTTAATACAGTGCAGCAATCACTGCCTCGACATGGACTTGAAAGCAAGATGTTTGCGTTTTCTCCAAGAATGTATGATTACAGCTTTTCTGTTTATAAGTCTGTATATTCAGACCATTTTAAAAGAACCTTTAGAAGCTCTCTCTCCCTCTCTCTCTCTTTCCCCATCCCCTCACTTTTTCAGCACAAAAAGCTCGGCGGTTGGAGGCACGGCCTCGAGGCGAGCACACACTCCGTCTCCATCTGCAACTCAAACAGCTTTCCCACTCCATGTTCACTAAAGTGTGTGTGTGTGTGTGTGTGCGTGCGGAGTACACGGCTGTAGGCTATGCACTGAGCTCCAGGGCCACGCTGTACAAACACAAAAGGAAAGACAGAGATAGTAGAACAGAAAAGCATCCACTCAGACATTTGTGTTTTAGAAAGCGCAGAATAAATTCCGTATCAATCACTAGGGGAAAAAAAAAAATTGGAGAAACAAAACAAAATAAAACAACAAAAAAAAAGCATAAAGGATTTAGGACAAACCAGGCAGTTTGTCCAGGTGTTTAGTATAATTTTTGATGTTTACAATAGATTGATGTAACTGATCTTCATGTCGGCCTTTAGCGCAACCACGGGCACTAATCACGCCTCCGTTTCAATGAAGAAGAGGCATATGCTAGAAAACTAGCGCAAGAAGCCGTAATATTAGTCAGGCAGGGTGAAATGTAGCCAAATGCCCCCTGGCGCAGTCGCTCTCTCTCTCTCTCTCTCACACACAAAACACACACACACCCTGAGGATTATGGGGTAATATCAGATGGAATCATTTACACAACTGCCCATAGTGGTGACACCTCGATCATGCTTCACCAGAAAGACAAAAGCTCCAAAAGCACTCATTATCTTCTTAACAGCACGTTAACTAGCTTCTTCACTCAAGCGACAAATAAACTGTGTCTCTCTTAAAACTCGTGGTTCTAAACAACGAAAGCTTTAAAGGGGAGAAAAAGAAAGAAAAAAACCCTCTTTTGCACGGTAATCTTTATACTTGGTGTTCAATGGTGCTAAAGTTATATTTTGTCGAAATTCTGAGCTTTTTAGTTTTAACTTTGATGGATGGTTTCTTGTATTACTACCCACAATGCCGTTCTCCCCCCCCTTTGTTAAACGCTGTAAAATCGGCTTGTGACGCGCAACCGCTATTTTCCTCTCAGGACTAATCAATACACCAAATTAAGACGGAATCGCTAAACATATCACAAATTTATGGACGCAAAGACGCCGTGTTTCGGAGTGGCTTCGGCCTAACAATGTTGAGTTAGTCTTCATGACGTCGGAGTCGTCGATCGTACAAGCGTAAAAGAGTAAAGAGCAGAGCAGCGAGGGCGTGAAGCAAAGAAACAGAAAGAGATTGAGAGAGAGAGAGAGAAAGAAAAGGGAGAGTTTGAGAGCGTGAGATTGGAAGGAAGAGAGTGAAGTGCTAGTGTGTGACTTGGATTTAATATTTTATAATCACCCGCAGGGTATTTCACAGATCAATGTGAGACTGTGCCCGAGCCTGTGCCAGAGAGAAAGCTAAAGAGCGAGAGAAAGAAAGAAGTGTGTGTGTGTTTGAAAGTGATGAAGACAAAATGACAGAATGAGCGAGGACTAAAAGTTAGATCGGCGACAAGGAAAAGCTGAAGAACAAAAGAAAGGGAGCAAATGAACGCGATCTGTAGTTTCTCGACACCCTCGGTCTACTTAAGCCGAGTGAGTGTGTGCTGCGCTGTGTGAAATACACCCTCCACTGGCTGCCTGGGCTGCCGGCCACGCTGCAGGCACACATTACCTCTCTTAATGGGTTTCTATTTCAGCTGCAGAAAGGAAGCCAATAACCTCTCAACACTAATGGATTAGACTACATGTACACAAGGTCTGTAGCGAATTATTACTCCGACTAGAGCGATTCCCAAAGGATCACACGCTCTGGAAACAGGAGGAATACAACAGTGTGATTAAACCTCGCCGAATATCAGGAACTGTAGGATGGGGTACGAGTGTTTCAGTCCTGGTTAAAGTGGACTTGCAAGACATTACAAAAGGTTCTCTCTCTCTCTCTCTCTCAGTTTCATTACCATAGTTTTTTTTTTCAGGAAAGAGACTAAAAATAATTCACCACTACTCACAAACTTTTCTTAATTAGCCAAGATTAACAAGGGAGGCAATTAATTTCCTTGAGATGGGCATCTTAAAAGCGCCTAAGGCCTGACTTTGTTGCTGAAAGACGCGATGTGTTTTTCCATCGGTGTAGGTGAGAATTCGGGGGCAACTTTTGACGTGGGGGAGGGAACTAATATTTCCAGGCGCAAAACATATTCGACAGGGGTACGGAGGTAAAACTTGAGGCACATCCTTTGAACATGACAGATGATCGGGAAAAGCTATTTGCATTCGTGTGTCATTTTAACGTGTTTATAAGCGGCCGGACATGATGGACACCGTAAAAAACGGCAAATCAGCAAAACCTGGGTTTAAAAAAAAAAATTTTTTTTGAAACTAACAAAAAAACAAGCACATGAGTGGTGCAATATGTCTTAGTTTAGCTGAGACTTGTTTTGGAGAAGACATTCAGAGGAAGACTGACCTCCTCCTCCTCATCCTCCTCCTTCTTCTTCTTAACATTACACTATCCTGGGGTTACAAAGAGAAACAAAAATACAGATTTAAGAAATAGAAGCAGCTATTTTGGTTGCTTTTGCTTCTCCTACGTTGGCCAGTTTAATAAACTCACTGCCTGTTTAGATGCTAATACCCTGCACCTGCCTCCACTGGATGCCTCCGTAAAGACTTCTGCGGGAAATGCTTTCCCCGAGTGCATGAAGCGCCAAAAACTGAAGTACCACCCAAGGCATAAAGCTGAGGTCGTCAACTGGTGGACTGTCCGGATACAGACGCGGCAAATCACAGCTCTAAGGATGAAAAAAGGTGAAAGCTGGCCGTAGATATTTTTTTTTCCTGGCTTACTGTAGCACAGCCTCTCATGTACATGTGTAAATTTTTTTAGCTGAAGGCTGAAGATCGTTGCTGTTCAGGCTTTCACAGATTAAGGCAATAAGCTGCTTCGTTTCATGTCTATGAACACATACTGGTTTATCTCTTTTATAAAACATAGTCAAGAACGATATCGTAAAAATCTGGAGTTTGATAAATAATTTGATTTATTATACAAACTATTTTCAGCAATCTGAAGATTACAGGATGGTCATCTGTGAATGAAAGCCGAGGGAGTTCACTATATGACTGCGCTCTAAGGGTGAGAGCGACATTAGCCAATCACCTGGCATCTGGGGATTCCTGTGTATGGAAGGCGGTGAACTTGCATGTTTTTTTTTTTACTCTGCCCTGAGCCACAGTATGAGCAGCAGTTTGAAAAGACGCGACTGGCTGACTTCACGTGTTTCAGAGGAAGCACGTGTTAGCCTTAAGCGTTTAAAAGTTAAGCATTACAAGGTAACTGTTCAGTCAACCATCCAGTCACGTTAAGCCGGATTTACACTTAACGACTTTAACCTGATAACTGGACATCGTGAAATAATTCTTGATGATGAAGTGATGAGGTCAGCGAGTACAGCTGAGACGTCCATGGATCTAAAATTAAAAGAGTGAGAGCACGGTTATGATGATCTTCTCAAAGCTACCGACTGGAGAGACGGCATGGGATGACAAGAGTTCAATTAAGAAGAACCCCGAGCATGGCAACGGCGAGCATGTTAAAAATTAAATACGAGCGATTTGTAGAATTGTGGCAAGAGGAAGAACATGAATATGTCTTTCTCTTTCTCCCTTGTTCGTGAGACTGAATCACATTGATTATCATCCAGCTTTTTTTAAAAAAAATTTTAAATCACAGGTCTATTATTAAAAGATTTTCACAGTAAAAATAAAATGTTAACGAACAGGCAGCTGCGGAATTCGGAGATTTTATTGGTAAGACGAGTAACTTTAGAAGGCTGCCAAAAACCAACTTTAGTTGGTTTAGTTCAAGCAAAGGCACATCTTAAAGTTCAAGTAGCTTTAATGTGCGTCCTACTAAAAACGCAACAAGTAGTCTTGAATTGCAACATGCGACTCGGTAAAGTCGAACGCGTTCGTATGAAGAACGGCGAACATGTGCGTTGACTTCTGAAAGCCACGAGTGGTAACGTTTAAAACCATGCTCCCATGTGGAAAGAAAAAAAAAAACAGGCTGCTTTGGTAGAGCTCATTACTGGCTCCGTGTTTCAGTGTGCCTTTGGTATTCCATGGCTGTCCCTTCCCCCCACTGCTGTCTCCCTTGCCCCGGGCTCATCTGGCAGAAGGGGAGGTTTTAATTGTGGCTATAGAACTCGGCGCGCTTTTTTGCCTGTAAGCGAGCCCTTGCTTCGGTGGCTGAGAGAACTTGCTTTAGTGATATTGGGTGCAGTCCATCCCTCCAGGCTGCTTTTAATGGCTCCTCTCCCCCCCTCCCTTTCATAGCCAGCCTCAGATAGTTTTCCATGTGATGCCTTGTTAATTCTGCTGCAGGGAAGGGCAAGCGTCTCTCTCTCTCTCTTTCCCTTTCTCTACCTCATCGCTTTGCTGTCTCTCAATCCCTCTATTTTTCCCCCTTCTTGTTGATCATCTGCGCTGACTAAATCAAAGTTAATGGCAAAAAGCAATGCTCTAAAAGGATCTGCAATAAAAAGAAAAAAAAAAAGAAGAAAAAAAAACGACACATACCAGCGTCTATTATTCTACAGTCATTAAAGATGAAAGGGTGCGATCTGAAGAGTGTACCAGACAGCGTATTCACTAAATCCTTCTCTTTCTTTTTTCTGTCATACCCTATTCTTTTCCACCCAGACTCTGCTTCTTTCTACTCTCATCTCAATCCGTCCTTACCGCAGCCCCTCTGGCCTCCAAAGTGGAAAGGACACGTTAATATGCGGCTCTGTGTGCAGTCACGCCGCGGGCTCAGTCTGGTATGCAGGCCCACGGCCATTCGGCAGCTTTTATTAAAGTTGGGCCTAGAACTCACCTCTGAGGAACGCCCTTATCACCTGCTCTATGACTAATCCAACCTCAGGCTCTGCTTCAGGCCCGGCCTTCAGCCTCAACGGCTCATCAAGTCTGAGATAGCAGGTCTGTTCCTGACTGGCAATCAGATAGAAAATGCCCAGAGGGCTTGGGGTTTGAACAAAGGGCATGGCAAAAATACCACCTTCCTTTGAATACGCACGCAACCGAGAGGATTTTTTCTTTCTTTCTTTCCTTTGCAGTGTTTGTAGTCCTGCAGATCCTTTCGAATGCCTAGCAAGTCAAGAAATCTTGTTAAAATCAGTGAAAAAATGATCGTGGCAAGAACTCACCTTCACTTAACATTGTATGTCAGAGCTATTGTCCTTCACAATGACACTATAATCAGCCTTTCTAAAGAATTAAATGTTGTGTTTTTTCAGGAAGCTGCAGTACAACAACAGTCAAGCCTTTATAGCGCAGCTGGCCACCTGGCAGGCTAGCTGGCGCTCCAGGCCGCCCAAACCCTCAGGCGCATAACTGTGGAGATGAAATGTCTGACTGGCCCCTTCAGAGCGGCCTGAGCTACAGCCCTCGAGGCCAGTGCTGACCCCTTTAGAAAAGTCACATTCACCTAACTCCACAGGGGGGGTGGAGACAGAGTGGAGCGCCAGAGAAGGAGGGAAAAAAAAAAAAGAATTGCCGAAGGCATTTTCGAGGCGGATGTGAAAGACTGAAACGTGGTGAGGCGAAAATGAAGAGAAAGATCGCCTCGTTTCCTTCACTTCTAATACGTGTTCATGCGTCATTCTGAAAGTCTGGGTGAAACTAGAACATTAGAAAAAGACATGAACTGTAGATACAGCTTTATATAATTGCATTTCTTTGTTGTTTTTTTTCCCCCTTCTTTAAGTGGTTCAGCAGTGCCCTCAGAGCACTTTAGTTATTCATGCTTTTCATACCTGCGACATTTATAGCCACATATTCTCTACCATCTGCGTCACTGATATCTCTGCGGTATTATTAATATTTACATCTAAAACATTAGGCGACACATATTCAGTAATTAAAGTCCTTTGCAGGATTACACATTAACTACATCGTTAAGACGTCAAATAGTGGCTAAGAGAATAAATACGCATAGCCTTCTTAGTATTGGAGTAATTATTGCTTAGGTGTGGAACATAATCAACTTAGTGACTCAGAGCCATAGGTTTGTAGTAGTCCCAGTGGAATTTGCATATGAAATAACACCATTTCCCATACGATGGGTGTAAATGCAAATATGGCAGTTTGAAGAAATATTAACATGATGACAAATACATTACTGAAATATCGTTATATTTCTTTTAATCTGTACACACAGTCACTGAGAAGAGATTTATGGCACAATGTTTTGATGGACAGTACGAGTTCTTCCTTCCCCCTTTGGATCAGTTGACTGTTTTTGTAACGGTCAGCACACGGAAAGAAAAAAACTTTTCGAAGACGCTCAAAGTTCTTTTTTTTCTGTAGTAAAATCAAATAGCTTGTCAAATAGCATTTTTTGGGGTGATGGGAATCACCAGAGACCTGATACAATATCAAAATGCCAATTTGACTTACAGTTGAAACCAAATTTAGCAAATAATTTGCTCCTACCACACAGGATGATATGAATAGTTTAGAGTGCTCCACCTGTAGGACTATAAATGAATTGCAACAATTAACATATTAAAAATTAATAATAATAAAAAATAAAAAAAAACTTTCGAGGCAGTGTGGCGACACATTAAATATATAAATTCAGTTGTGATACGTAACTCAACCCATTTCTCCCTCGTCTCCACTAACGGAGCTTCTGCTTGTGCCCAGAGACATTGCAGGGTTCAGGTCTATTAGTTCCAATGAAAGTAAATTGCATTGCTGCAGCACACACAGACATCCTACTGTACATCAAATACGACATACTGTACATCAAAATGACTTTTTCCGTTGGCTGAAAATTTTAGTTTTAACTCTTAATTAAATCCACAACTTTTGTTTTCACCATTACTGCTTTCATCACTTACTCCAAGCTCCCAATTAAATTACATGCACATCTGTTTGTTTATTTAACATTTTTATGTTTATCTCAAATCAGGGTTTTTTTTTTTTTTTTTTTTTTTTTTAAACCACATCCCACTGCACACCAAATGAATATAAAGTTATCTTGTGGACCATTACTAAATTTCAAGAAGGGACAAGCCTCTACTCTCCCACTAGGTGAAAAAGAGAGCATCAGACTCGGTGTAATAAAGTGTCTTTAATGACGGGATGTACTTATGGTGTGTAACACTATTAGTACAAGTGATGTAACAATTAATCACATTAAAATCTAATTCGCAGTATGAACTTGTGCAATTATGACATTTCAAAAGGCGGCAATTTGCCAGTTAACACACCATTAACTGTGGTATTTAAAGGAATTTATGCTGAGTTTCTCTTAAGATCATTTGTCCAATTATTTGGTGTTAGTTAGCCTAGATAAATGTGTCTGAATACAAAGTAGTTAAATATGGCAATCGCAAATATGCAATGTGTCTCAAAAATAAACAATGTAATTTTTTTTTTTAAATCAAACTGTGCAGTCTTAATTAGTATTAGGCAAAAATACTGAAATCATGTCTCTTCCCAAAAGAACCACTTAAAGAGGTCAACAGCAATACAGGTCAATACTTAATTATAACTTTTACTTCCAAACAAATGTGGAAAATATATAGATTTCCCCTCAAACTTTAATATCACCAGATACTTTATGTAGATTCATGTAGTATTATGGGAAAGTGAGGTGTACTGGTATTAAAACACTGGTAGGGCGAAAAGTGAAATTAAACTCTGGTATATGACAAAAACTGTCTGTAAATACTGTTGCTTTGTAAATTTGTAGATACACAATCCCTGAACGTATCTATTATTATCAGTCATCAGTCTGATCAGTGTCTTTGTTCTTTATCCTGATTATGTGACTAGTGGCGACAGACATAATGGTGACCCAGACATGGCAGGGGTGGGATGAATGTATCAGTGGCATTCCAACAAACTTTATTAAAAGAAAAAAGTAAGATGAACTTCAGGCTTCAGATTAAATCGACGCCCCCTATTGCCCGACACTTGTAACTGTATGCAGCCCCAGGTCACTATAATGATGTCCAGAACAGAAAAACATAAATAATAAAGTGTAACTTCTAGTCTCCCTAGTGAATTTGACCAGAGTATGTTACTGTGTTCCAAGACCTAAACTACGATTATAAGTTAAACTCCGATGTGGTTTGATTATGTAGGTGAACTTTCAGATAACTAAGTCATACTGTATGTGCATAATGTAGCACAATAAGGAGTTTAAATAGTGATATACATTTTCAAATGCTAAAAATTGCATCCTTTCTTCTAATTTGTTCCCTGTTTGGAATATCTCCCCTCAATCCTACACCAAAACCATCAGTAAAGATGTTTATATAAAGGGGTCGGTGCGCTTACCTCTGCTCCAGAAGCTCCAGGAGAGTCCAGTTTGCGTTTTTTGCGAGGCCCTATAGCGGCGAGCGCAGTGAGGTTAGCGTCACGTTGTCTCATCTGTGCCAGTTCTTGCTGCTGCATCTGAATTGAGGATTACAAAAATCATGGTAAGTAAAGGAACAATTTATACAAGTAACAACAGAACAGATATTACACCAGACATTAAAACCAGATTTAAAACGTGGATTCCAACATGTCATTGGTAAACATCAATGCAAACGTGAATGTATTTGCACCAGACAGTTGAAAATATTTCTACATATTCTAACACTTTTTAATATCTTTGACTGATAGTATGAGAAGGGTGGGGAGGGGGGGGTTTGCTTAAAAAGCACATAAGTGCATTTAGTGTAGCAGGAGATTGTATAGAGAAATAAAGGGAGTTTTTACTGTGGTGTTATTCTGCACAATCGAAAGTCCCAGTTTGACCTGAACAGTCCTTGCAGTAACCAGGGGTGCGAGTGGTAAGTAAAGACAATCACAAAGGCTCCAAAATCCACATGGTTGTTGGGAGCTGTGAGGAAACCAAAGATCGCAGAGGAAACCCATAAAGACGTGGAGAACATGAGACGCTTCATACAGACGTTATCCAGCCCTGGATCCGTGAGGTAACAAGGTTACCCAAAGCAGCACTGATATTTTATCGTCGTGGGATCACACACTATGAGTTTCTTTTTGGCTGAAAGGTGTGTAATCATTTAACTGTGTTATGCAGCTGGAAAAAAGATTCAGTCAAAAACGTAATCGTAGCTCCATCAATGGTCCTGACTGTAAAAACTACAGGAGTCGAAAAAACAAGAACAAAACATTGTGTCCATCTCCCAAGTCAGCTAGAATTAAACAGAACCCTGTCGGCGTTATTGGGGTTTTTAATATTCAGCCACTTTATTCATCTCCAACACACCACCAGTGATCACTCTGTATCTAATAATTTCGACACACCTTTCCCATGACGGGTCTAAGCTACAAACATTCCTCTAAACATTTACCCCTTTCTTCGCCTCACAGACACACGGCTACAGCAAAGAGGTGCAACTGACGAAAAGCTAATTCAAGGCAACATTTGCATGCTAATTAACTCAGGGGTTATGCTAATCTAAGGGGAAGTCATGCACAATGCATGCGCACGCATGGTTGCCCTGAAGAAACCAGACGACACGTCCACACGCACGCAAATTGGACGAGGTAGCGCGGCGGCTGCCGCGTGACTGAACTCCGAGCCGTCTCTAATGGCGACGATGAGGATGATGCTGCCCGAGGTGGCGGAGTACGAAGTCTCCGCGCACAAACGCTGCAGCGGTTCTATTAGTGCTAAACAGAAGGTTCTGGAAGCTGAGAGACTGCTTGGTGTCAGAGCCGATCTCCTCAGCGCCTGCAGCCAGAGTGGCGCTTTGCTTTCATATTCATTTTTTTGATGAGGAGTGAAAGGGGAACCTAGTTACGCCATCTGTAATCCAGAGCTCTGCACTCTCTACCCCACCCCATTCAGAATCTCGCTTTAATGACCGACCTCAATCACAGAGCTCAACTTTATCCTGCGCTCATCCCTGCACACAACCATAATGTAACGTATGGAAACTGGAAAGGCTTGGAATAAGATAATGTTCATCAAAAAATGGACAGCGAGACAAAGGGAGGACGAGAAGATACAGAACATGTTGGAGAGAAGGAGAGAGAGAGAGATAGAAAGTGACAGACGCAGACAAAGAGAGAAATGCATGTAATCTCTAATCATTTCCAAAAGGTCAGCGGAGGGAGAGAGCGACGCCGCCAGCGCTGCTCTCCACCCTTATTGATCCTTATCTGCTGTCCAGCTCTCCACAATGACTGGCCCCTGAGCGAGAGCTTAATAAACGTGCCGGAGAGCGCTGAACGCAGCACTTCAATTAGGGAGGCTGACTGAAGTCAAGGACATGAAAACCGAAGAGCTGCGTGTCTGACGGCGATGCCGACACCGGGCTGGGATTGTTGGGTATGCAGCTGATATTAGCCTGGGAAGCGATCGCTTCAGGGCACTTTAAAGGCCTTTAGGGGCCGTCTGTCTTTATCTGATTAGCAAGGTGACTCCTAAATGAGCCGCCATTACGAAACGATGGCAGAACGCAATAAAAGATATGCTGTTCTCTGCCAGCGAAGCAGAGCCGGACCAGCCTCAAAAAAATTTATTCGAGTCGGTTTAACAGCAATTTCATACTGAGCGGGACAACCCAGTCTCAGCCTCTGAGCAGGGGTGGACAAATAAGTGGACCGAATGCCTGGAAGAGGCTCATTCAATGTCCAGGTATTAGTTGTTTTTTTGTGCTTGCCTTATGGACCAAACCGGTTTGGAGAGCTAAACTCTACACCAAATTTTATATATA
>JAQMYK010000002.1:24706775-24720851 GCA_030014345.1 Clarias buthupogon
TTCGTCCCACTTTAGATGTGTTTGGCTTCCCATAGAAGTGAATGTGTATTGCGTGGTTACGTAACGTGCAACGTCACATGATCTCAACCGCGGTTAAGACGATAGACCAAAATCTCTACCGGTTGACAAATTTCTACCGGTTAACCGTGTCTACCGGTATACCGCCCACCCCTAACTCCACTACATCCCAGCAACCTTTCAAGATCTGTGACATCACTAATTCCCCAATAGAAAAACTAGAAAGTTTGCAAGTTCTTGTTGAAGGATGGTTATTTTTTTTCCTTCCTTATCCTCCTGATCAAGTTCATTCAGGTCATTGCAGTCCGGGCTAAGCACTATTCTCTCATCTTTTTCAGCGTATGAAACACTGTCAGATGAGAAGAGGAGGAGAGAGTACGATCGGCTCAGACAGAGCTCTTTCTCCGGTGAAGGCACGAAAGGAGGAAACCAGCACTTCCAGCAGTCATTCGACTTTAACTTTGAGGACATGTTCAGAGACTTCGATATCTACAGCCAAAACAGGCATGCGCGCCCCAGACGGAGCTTCGAGGAGCATTTCCGGGCTCACCAGACCAGCCAGAACCGCCACAAGAGGCACTTCCAGGGAGCATTTGGAGCTGGGATCTTCGAGGATCTGTCTGACGACATGGAGAGAATGTTTACATTTGCCAGACATGCCAAGCGGACTGAGAGCAGGTTTCACGGCATGGCGAAGCAGCACTGCAGGACTGTGACTCAGAGACGGGGGAACATGGTGACCACCTACACGGACTGTACCTCGTCCTGAGAGTCACATGACTTCTCAGTAGCGTTTCCTCCTCACCTAGAGTTAAGCTAATTTTGTCTTGATGAGACATACTAATTTATAAAGCTGCTGCTGAGATGAATGAAGCGCAATGTAGTGTATACGTTACCAAGTTATGATGAGCACTATTAGGGATTTTCAGTTTATGAACCGACATTGATAACTGACTTCTTTCAGAATTACAAAACAAAGCCTCTCCTGTTGTTGGGCAATGTAAGATTTAGGTTGAACTTGATTTAATGATTAGTTCCATGTGATACAATAGACTGTGTTTGAGATTTTTTTTGTTTTGCATTTGCTTGGAAGGTTTATTAATTGTTTGCAGTGCGTATGCATTATGAAGTACTTTTTGACGTTACTCTGTGCTCCAGGGTGGTACCCAGTCCTGTGTTTTAGTTGTTCAGAGACCTAGTTGACTAGGCAAAGAAGTGTGATAGCAGGGTACGTACTAGGGACAGGAATCACTAGTCACCTCACGTTACGATTTTATCACAATACCTACAGTAGGTGCCGATTGAATTCATATTATGATTTTGTATACCTAATACGGTATTGCATTTTCCCCGATGTATTACAATTTTAAAACCTTAAACTCTTAAAGAAAGTTGAGTCCATTTCTTATAACATTTGTTTCTTACTTAAAAATGAGGCGCAGCATTTAAACATTTAGTTTAGCAATTAATCTAAATTATAATAATTCACATCTGCCACACAGGATGAAAATGTGTAAATTGTTTAGAGTGTACCACCTGTGGGGTTATAAAGAAACAACAACGTTTTGCACCTCAAATACCTCCAAAGTCTTCAAACTCAACTTGCCCATAAACATGCAGTTTGAGTACCTGTGAGCATGTAGGTACTCACTTATTCTTACGTGGACACATGGGGCTTCTAACGTGCAAGATTAATTTGCGCACGTTGTATTTTGAGATTGGTGTAAGAGTGTGTAACGAGTGGATTTTGAGACTAATTGACTTACAGATTTCAGGTTAAAAAAAAAGCTTTTAACCACTAGATTTTTGAAATGTAATGCCATAAAATCTGTTTCTGTTGCACCACTTGGAGGCTTGTGCACTCGATACAGAATCGGTTAAATCTGATCAGCCGATCATGACTGATCAAGTTAAAAAACAGGTTAACAAGTTAAAAGCTGATCATCTGGTGCGTCTCTTAAAAATATTCCCCAGTTGTAGTACGTTCAGTTACCTGAAAGTAGCGTATGAGTATGTGATTGTCTACAGGGACCTCAGTGAAGTATACTTTGGCCAAAATTTGGCTTCAAGACCCGGTGTTATGTTCTCACATCGCAGCATCTTTGTGCTGGATTTTATTATTTACCTGCGTATTCCTGATTCTGAAAGGAAAGTCTGTCATTAGTGCGCACAAATGATCCCGGCTAGTGAAAGTTGTTACATCGTTAGCCACACTGCCTCAGGCGATGTGTGTAATGCAGCAGGTGGTGGGAGTCGGGGCAGCACACGTTATAGTAGCAGCGCCACAATACAATAATATACATTCTGTTTAAACACCAGATAACTATTTCTATTATAGTTTTGGTAAAGACAATAAGGAGTAGAGTTATTTTCTTTTTATGCTTGTTTTTACTAGGCAACAATGACATGGGAGAGACTTTGTCCACCCATGTTGCATGCATAGAAGATTTTGCTCATGGGTCAGCATAATATTGTCCTACATTTAAATAGAAATGTGAAGGTACGTGGTAATGGCTTACATTCAAATTGGTAAACATTACTCCATTCAGTTTACTATGTTTAGCATTAGAAATTACTAAACCTAGAGGATGCTGGAGTGAAGCTGACAGTTCATCATTTATTAAGCATATTGAGATTAAGGCTCATGATGTCACACTGTACCATGACTCCAAAAACCCAACAACTGAGATGTAGCTTTGACACGCTGCCTGAAAATCCTCTAATGTGCACGTAACACCTCAATACCACATGCTATGTCTATACATTGTCTAATTCAGTCATGTTCTTGTATCCCATGTTACCTGATTTTTCACACAACGTTTTGTTCTTGTGCAATATGTTAAAGCCAGCTGTGCTGTTAATATCACTGGTACTTGCTGGACATGGCACTGTTATGATTTGACTCATCAAGCACTTACATAAATCCTATGGATAGAGGATAAATATATAGATATATAATTACATAAATATGTAACTATACAACATGGCCCGAAAGCTGGATCCGTAGGTTTTTTTTGTTTTGTTTTTTGCGTATATGAAACTTAATGCTTTTATTTCTTTTTACCAAACAATACAAGATCAAATGGCACATGAACTAACATCACCCCGTAGTCTCAGGATCGGCCAAGAATAATCATTGCACTAAAGGAGGAAATCTCCTCCACATATAACATCACATCTGATGCATTAAACATGTTCAGTGTTCTTGTATTTACACAAGTGTACACAAGTGCTATAAAGTCAGAGGCCATCAATTTGAGCATTTAAGTCTAAATTATAATTTAAAAATACATTTTACCTACAGATTCTGTCTTTTGTGCCACCGTGTGTATGAATGTTTATATTACAAAGCAAATATGTTATATAATGTTCTTGGGTGTAATAAAATATACAAATGCACCTGTCTTTAGTCTTTGGGGTGTTATTTCAATTTGGTGAACGATGATTCTCAAAGTGTGGTTTGTGAATTTCTAATTTTGTAACAGGTGTGGAAAACCACAAATGTTTTAAATATGAATAATGGTGCTATTAGAAAGTTAAAGGACAAAAACTTTTTAAAAACTCACGCTTCACTAAAAAGGCAGAATATTATTGTACACGTTTTATAATGTGACAGATTATATATTTCTACGTTCTAATTTTTATTTCTTTCTACATTGAAAATCTGCAATAATCTCCTTTGAACAGTTGATATTGAGATGTATCTCCTACTTATGCTCTGTAAAACCTGCATAACGGCTCTAATCTGAGGTGCTGTTTGTTAATTGGTGATTTCTGAGGCTGGTAACTCTAAATGAACTTCTCTGCATCAGAGGTAAGTTTTGGTCTTGCTTTCCTGGGAAGGTCTTCATGAGAGCCAGTTTCATCATGGTGCTTGATGGGTTTTGCAAATTCCCTTGACAAAACTGTTCTTGCAAGAACTATTACAGAACAGATGACCTTCGTGCCTTAAAATAACAACTGACTGTTGTTATTACATAATTATTAAAGCCATATATGTTATTTCATAGTTTAAAAAATACAGTATTGTAATGTCGAAAATAAATCCAAGCTTGTGTTCAAAGTGGTCACTTGTAGCAAAAAGTGCATACATTAGAGGAACTGAACTGAGCACTGATCAATGTTTCGTGAAGAAAAAAAATATATATATATATTTTAGTAAGTATATTTCACCCTTTTTTTACTCAATATGAGTAAATTACATTGTTTAAATACAGAGGGGCCAAAAAAATTATAATTTGTTTTTTATAATATAAAATACATTTCAACTGTTATCTATGACCTATTTTTTAAAAAATTTTTATTCAAATTGAATTATGGCAGGTGGCACGGTGGTGTAGTGGTTAGCACTGTCACCTTCCACCTCCAGGGTCTGGGTTCGATTCCTGGCCAGGCTCAATTCCCATCTCTGTGTGCATGGAGTTTGCATGTTCTCCCCGTGCTTGGTGGGTTTCCTCCGGGTACTCCGGTTTCCTCCCGCAGTCCAAAGACATGTAGGTTAGGCTAATTGGCGTTCCCAAATTGCCCGTAGTGTGTGAATGAGAGTGTGAGTGTGTGCGCCCTGCGATGGATTGGCACCCTGTCCTCGTGCCCTAAGTCTCCTGGAATAGGCTCCAGGTCCCTGCGACCCTGAATACAGGATAAAGCGGTATAGGAGATGAGTGAGTGAGTGAGTGAATTATGGCAGCATTATGTAATATTATGTTTCCTCTAAAGATGTCAGTAGTCACACCGTCTTTGATGCTATCATGTGACCATCACAAAAGATGCATATCATTTTCATGTTGAAGTGTGTATACCTTCTGGTGACATTCGCGGGGAAAAAAATCCACGGTTATGATTTACTAAAGCGTGGGAATGAGATACTATGTTGTGGCCACAACTTACTAAGGCGTGGGAAGAAAATATTACAAAAAAGTGTGGGAATGAAGTAGTATAAGGCGTGGCAATGAGATTCCAAGTTGTAGTCACCACGTAATAACACAAGGGAACTACACTAGTATATAAGGTGTAGCCACTAACATCACTTCAAGTGAAGTAAAGCAGTTTACAAATGTATATAATCTAATGTCAAGACACAAGAGTATCTCGTTCCCACGCTTTAGTAAGTCATGGCCACGGAATATTTTTCCCCCAGAATGTCAAAACAAAAATAAAATGAGCTCAAAATAGTTGTTTTACGGGCCCTTAAAAAAAAGAGAGCGAGAAACCCGGGAGTGTAGTTTCCAGACGCCTCAGTTGTACTTGCGCGGATTGTCTTACAAACTCCAAGTCCCACAATTCCGCGCGACAGGGCTGCGTGCGCACGCAGCTGTCAGAGCGGCTTGCTAATCTAATGGTGGCCGTGTGAGGGACATTCGGATGACTTTGTGCCGTGTTTAACTGCGCGGTTCACTCGCCGGTTCATTCATTTTTGACAGGCAGCGATTACCAGAAGCGATGGAGGCTCTTATTCCTGTCATTAACAAGCTGCAGGATGTGTTTAACACCGTTGGAGCGGATATTATCCAGCTGCCGCAGATTGCTGTGGTCGGGACTCAGGTAGCGCGAGCGCTTCACTTTCGGTACAGCTAGCGTTAGCAAGCTAATCCAAGTGAAACTGGAACTTACTCTCACGTTTTATTTTATTTTATGACTATTCAGTGTCAAGGTTGGCTGTTAGACCTTTTATATGACTGGTTAACGTTAGCTGGTGTGTTATAAGATACCCAGTTAGCTAACCTAGCTGTCTATAATCGTTACACCTTCACTCACCTAGCATTACTGCTCGTGTAGCTTCGTGCTCTAGTGTCAGTTACCTCAGTGTCCTGTGTGAGTGTGCACTATCTAGGGATCATCACTCGGATATCCAGTGTGTTATGCAGGTGTGAGTGAGTCAGGGCCACAACTAGGTACATTGTGTATTTTTTTATTTAGGATTAGATACTAAGTCAATAAGACAGTCGAGTATTCTAGTCGAGTTTAACTCCATCCTCCACATCAGGGCTGTTTAGTTTTATATAGTAGTGTTGTGACGTGCTTAGAGTTCAGGCTGATGATATCTGTGAAGGTATTGCTTGTGTGCATCTCTGACGTCACGAAGGGACGTTTTTAGCATAGCAATCAGGAGCAAGGAAAAATGTGTACACGCTTTTAGTAACTGATGGACGCAGTGGAGACAGACTGCAGTGCAGGTGGACGATGATGCTGCGTTCAGGACCAAATGGGAACGCAGCGTTTTCTGATGTCCCAGAAAGGAAATCTCTCTCCAACTATGAGTTGTCCTGCTAAGTAATAACCAGTATATTAGTCTTTAATAAATAAGAAATTCCCAGTCAAGGCGGAAGTGTGAGCACTGCGGCCTTGCACCTCCAGGGACGAGGGTTGGATTCCTGCCTCGGGTTTCCTCCAAATACTCAGAAGGAATGCATGGTAGAATAATTGGCGTCCCCACATCGCCCGTAGTGTGTGTGCCCCAAGTCTTCTCAGATTAGCTCCAGGTTTCCCGCCATAATGGCCCCGGGATCGTTTCTAATTAAACTTGACCCCAAAGTCTGGTTCATCATCAGTGAGAACACTAACGATTTCTGAGTTCACTGGAAAAGGTGGTTTCAGGAAAGATACAGCACATTGAGGCACGGATCGAATCAAATAAGGAAGCAGTCGTCCCTCGATGTTTAAATGCGACACTCATCCTCTGACCTGCGCAGCCATAGCTGGTCAAGTAGGAAGGCACGCGAGAGCATTATTCTTGACGTTTTTTTATGAAATATCACTAATACAGTACTAGGAGTAGCGTGAAGGATAACTTCCTTGTTCTCTTCGTCTATTGTGTTAAATGGCAGCTCACACACCATGTACAGTCGGTGCATACTGACACTTTCTGTATTAGAGGGTTTAAATATACAAATATAACCCGAGAACGGGGCGCAGAAAAACATTGTGAACCCTGAGTACAGTATGAATCGAGCGTGCCTAATGTGAAAAAAAGCCCTAACTGTCTTTTACATTTCTGCATGTATTTGAATTTTACTTAGTATTCTCAATAATTTTTTTTTTTACTGTTTTACTATAATTTAGTCCGCACCTTGGTCATGACCACTTCAGGGATGTCACATGACGGATACAAACCCGAGAGGGTGCAGAATGTCATTTGCTTCCTCTGAGTCTTCTCAATATGCAGCTCATTCATCATCAGGGTGCAGATTATTCGCTTGTAGGAAAGTGCTATCTGCCCACTTCTGCATGCGTGACCTCACATACTCATGACTGTGGCATCATCAGGATTCAAACTTCAGATCTTAGGATGATTGCATTTTAAAAGGTTTATGTTTATCAACCTTTCATTCATGCAATTTCAATCACTATTAATGATGGATTACAAATAAACTAAGCACTAACCAAAGACATCTTGAATTCCTGTTTTTTTGTAGACACCCTACCATGAGCGTTCGTTTCATTCTGACTTCAGACAGCTAAGTTTGTTTGAACGCTCTAAAATGGTACATAGGAGAATTCCAGTTTGTCACAAATGCTGTCAGAGCTACAGCAGAGACTTGACTCAGCTTGTTAGTGATCTGTGAGGTGACAATAATGATGGTGGTGTTGGTGATACTAGCATGAATATTAAAGATTTGAAAGCTGATCTGATCGAGTCTACAGAGTCAGACACATTTCACATTAGGCACAATTGAATGGTACCGTGCTCAGGAACGATTGCGCAAACCCCCAAATCCGAGAGCTGAGAGCTGTTTTAGCGTGTTTACACTCTTCAATACAGCAGGTGGCAGTATGCACGTAGTTGGTTACCCCCTAATATTAGCCATATTTCAGAAAAAATGTCGAGTGCGACACTCTTGCGTCCCCTCAGCTGTGGATGTGTAGGACAGACTGGCGTGCACACCGAGATTTCAGAGGAGACAGCCAGCACTGATGACGTCGCATCTATACAGCAATCTACTTTCATTCTCGGGTACAATTGGCTTCAATATCTGATCCGTGCCCGAGTATGCTGTATCTTTCTCGAAACCACATTTTCCTGTAGACTCGGGCACGGTTCCCGAGCGCGGAACGATTGTGTTCTCACTGATCCAAAAGAACCAGACTTTGGGGTCAAGTGTTCTGGGAAATGATCCAGGGGCCCCAGTGGAAAAGCATCCTAAAGCTGTGGTGCATCACTCTCCAGAAGTAGAGATAAAGCGTAAGTTAAATCTCACTGCCACCACTTTTAGCGGGTAGTCGGTAGAACGAAGGGGAACGCTGAGGGTAAGAAACACACCAGGGTTTTAAAACTTCATGTGTCTTGCGTATCTCCTGAAACCCTTATTTGAATTGGAAATGTTGCTAACACGCCTGTGACGTTTCTCTTTAACAGAGCAGTGGGAAAAGCTCCGTGTTGGAGAGTCTGGTTGGCAGAGACCTCTTGCCTCGCGGTACTGGCATCGTGACGCGCAGGCCACTCATCCTACAGCTGGTGCACGTGGACCCAGAGGACCGGAGAAAGACGAGTGAGGAGAATGGTACCCGCACTTAGCCTGCAGTCCTGTCTTTTCCTTTTGTCACGCGTGTATGTTTGTGTGTGTGTTTGAATGAGCGCAGTTAGGGCTGGGCCAGCACTTCCAATAATCAACCTGTCACAGCAGTAAGACTGGCATGCAGTGTGTGTGGTTGTCTTTTAGCTATACACGCACCCACACAGCACAAAGGACGGTTCCTGAATCATTCCTTTGCTTGTTTTTTTTTTTTTTGTTACAAACAAGCAGAGCAGCTTCTGTAGCATGAAAGAACCGCCCCCTGATGATGATAATAAAATTAAAAAAAGGTCAGCTTTGTATTCGGGAGATACAGCTATTTGTGTTAGTGCTGATGTCACTGATTTTTCCCAGTAGAGCTAAACAGGATATTCTGAGTGTCGGCATTCAGGTCAGTGGCTCATGTGCTACGGCCTCTAGAGACTGCGCTGCTATATAGAGATAACAGTTGTCTTGGGCTAACCCTGTTCTTTTTCTCATCTCTGTCTTTAACCACAGACCCCAATTCCTGGAAAAATGGACGCCTTTATAAAGGTCTCCTTTTCCTTGTTGCTTGCGCTGTTGTCTGTCTTGAGCAGCTCCCATCTGATTATTTGGTTTTTAACCTTTTGTATTGCTTGTGTCATCCTTTTTAATTTGCTAGCTGTAACAGCCAACGCATCAGTCAGACAAACTAACAGCTCTTAGGATGCGAGTCACTTGATGCACCTTCGCATTTCTTTAAGCTACTGTGTACAGTATGAAGATCATTTCTACAGCAGCCCCATACAGTACATGTCAAATCTCACCTTTTCCTGTGAGTTCACACTAGCAAGCAACAAGTCTCTCAAGTTGTTGATTGTTTTCAAAGTGTGCGTGCGCTTTTCCTGCTCGTTTTATAGTTAGATACGCAGTAGAAAAGACGTACGTGTGTATCACAGCTCAGTTTCTCACTTGCTAGTGTGAACATGCTGTGCTTTTGTGGTACATTTATTTGCGCTGCATGTCTGCATGAGAGGAGCAGTTTGTAATATTTCGGTTTCTTTTCAATGTCGGGATGAATTTTTTTTTTGTGGCTCAACACTTTATTTCAGGCTTGACATTTTTTTTTTCCAGGCCTGAAATTAGCCCTGCCCCTTCCTGAAACACCTGTCTGTTTCTGTAAAAGGTATATGTAACAACTCAAAAGTTTTAAGTAAGGTCAGGATGTATAGAGTCAGGGGGGGTTGATGTTTTTATAGTAAGTGCATGAAAATGACAAACTGCTCCTTTAAAAAGGAAACTGTAAAGGACAACTGGGTGTGTGCTTAACCTACTGCACTGTACATGATTGTGATGATGTCACTTCCTGAATTGCAGGTTTTCTATGATTCTTTAAGCTGCTCATAGCTGATATCCGGATAAACAAGCTTTCCTGTTTTATAATTGAAGTACCAATGGACCATTTGTTCGTGCTTTACACTTACAACACACCTGATCCAGTTCAGGAATGTTCAGACAATAAGGGTAGCATTGGGTTATGGAAAGGCCCCTAGACTCAAAGCAGAGTCTGATGCTTCCGACATGTTCGTAGCATTTTACTGTTTTACTCTGTGCTTCCAGGTGTAGAGGGTGAAGAATGGGGTAAATTTCTACACACCAAAAATAAGGTACGTGTTTACACTTCAGTAAAATTTGAATCTGTTCCCGAGGCGAGTTTGTAACTCTGGATTTTGTATAGTGAAGCTAGAAATATCCGTTCCAGCCACCCAAAACACTTTAATCAGTTTTTGCATATAAAAACAATCAAAACATTTAGATGACACATTAATGAAGTAAAATAAAAAATAAACAGACATTAAACCTCACTTAACCTTTAATTATGATTGAGATTTTTTACCCTTGTCATATGGAAACAGTACCATTAAAACTATGATAAGTTCCAGATGATCAGAACACAGTACTGAACACAGAATTACTGATTATTATTTATTTAATCCTGTTTTAAATTAATTAATTAAACATTTTTTTTGTACCATCCTTGTTAACTTTGTTAACTCACGGTCCTATACCCCCACTAAACTTGCACAAAAAATCACCAAAACAAGATTTGACCGGCTACCTACTGTAAGATACGCGAAAGTGGAAGTATGTGCGACCAGCTTGATCACCTGGATGCCAAAATCTTGGTTTGTTTGTCAAAAATACACTAGCCATGCCCTTAGTATGGCGAGGGGCCACTGTATCTGTATTGAGTTTGAAGTCATAAAAACGTTAATATATAGATGTGTTAGTTCCTGATCATGTTAGTTTCCTGATGTGTCTTAGAGACATCAATGATGTTACAGTAAAATGATGTTTCAGTGGGCGATTTGCACTTGTTAAATGTTTTACACTGTAGTCTATCAGACTAACTAAGTTGTTAATTATGGATCTATTCCCCAGGAACAACACTGAATAAAAACTAAAGAAGCATTTTTTGTGTCATTTGGGTGACAATCAAGCTACCAGCTTATAATAGTTAAAGTTTTTCTAGCCTTAATACTGCGACTCTTGTCTGATTTATGAAGTATTCTGTTCACATGTGACATTAATGGATAAAAAGAAAGACTCAACAGTATTTTCATTGCAATTCATTGTTTATTGTGAATGCAAAACATTCTGAAGAACAAATCACTTCTTATAATTAAAAATCAGTTTACTGGTTTACAAGACCGAGATCTAAGAGCAATGTGGAGCCCATTGCAATGCTGTTCAATAATTTTTTCATTATTGTTTTATCACATACTTGAAGATTTTGAGTTTTTAAAAAAAAAAAAATTATGTTTTCGTAACAGCATAAAATTTTATTTTTCCTGTGCCTATACAGATCTATACAGATTTCGATGAAATCAGGCAAGAAATTGAATCTGAAACAGAACGAATTTCTGGCAACAACAAGGTAAATATGGAAATGAATAAACATGCATACAGAGCTTTATAATTTTATCATCCTTGTTGTGCTGATGATGATTATTTTCCTCAGGGCATCAGCAGTGAGCCAATCCACCTAAAGATCTTCTCTCCTCATGTGGTAAACCTCACGTTGGTGGATCTGCCTGGAATTACAAAGGTCATTTTGTCTTTCAGCACAACAGTCAGCATGATCATATCCTGATCTAGCTTTTAGAATGACCTGTGTGTTTATTTCCAGGTTCCTGTTGGGGACCAACCCAAAGATATTGAGGTCCAAATTCGTGAGCTGATCCTCCAGTACATTAGCAACCCAAACTGCATTATTTTGGCTGTTACAGCCGCCAACACAGACATGGCCACGTCCGAGGCTCTCAAAGTGGCTCGTGAGGTCGACCCTGATGGTCAGTCTTTATTATTATTATTTTCTTGTTTTGTTTTTGTTTTGTGAATCTGTTCAAGTATTCTGCATAAAATTTTAAGATGCTTTCTGGAGCAGTATCTCACTTTCCAGCACCGTGTTTGGTCATCTTTAGGGCGAAGGACACTGGCTGTGGTGACAAAACTGGATCTGATGGACGCTGGCACAGACGCCATGGACGTACTCATGGGCAGAGTCATTCCTGTTAAACTGGGACTCATAGGAGTCGTCAATAGGTGACCAAAGAATAACAACAATATTTATTTATAGGGAACTTTATGTATTTTTTTTTTTTCAAAATTTAATTTTATTCAATTTTTTTTCTTCCACCTTTCCTAATTTATTACTCTTTTATTACTCTTTCAAAACAACGGAAAGCAATTTCCCTCTGGGATTAATAAAATTCTTTGAATTATTTTTAAAACATGACGTATAAATTATACATGATGCACCGTGTTCTTTGTCATTCCTTTGTGTATTTATTTTTGTCCCGATCCAACCAGGAGTCAACTTGATATCAACAACAAGAAATCAGTGGCTGATGCTATCCGTGACGAGTATGCTTTCCTCCAGAAGAAGTATCCGTCCTTAGCTAACAGAAATGGAACCAAGTACCTGGCCAGAACGTTGAATAGGTACAATTCTTTAAATTACTCAATGGTGAAACTTGTGTTTCTAGATTCATTATAATGATGTTATATTTAAAAGATGTCCAGTACAGGTCCAGTGACAGATCACTCAGCTTTGCCTTCGTATATGTGTCAAGAAGATCTCTCTATGAAGAGGTGGAAGATTTAATTATGAAATGCTCCTCCAAATTTATTCGAGTCAGTCTGAACTCCATTCATCATACTTTTAATCAGTAGTAACCATTTAAGCAGGACTTTTGGTATGTTTGGTATGTTTATTTCGGCTCGGGTGAATGTGAAAATCTGTTGCCCGACGTGAGGACGTTTCTTTGTTGCTGTGGTGATCAGGCCATTTAGTGAAGCGACTTGTTTAGTTTTTTTTTCCCCTCATGTTGCAGAAGCTTTTTAGGTGCGTGTGTGTGATTTCTACAGTACATCATGTCCGGTCTCTGGGCCTTTTCCCCTGAAAGTTCAGTCTGTGTGGTGAAGTGTGAAAGTACTTTCAAGTACTTTCGAAAATGTGTCGAAAACACATCACTGTCACTGATGTATAACAGGCGTTCACATCAGCCTTGGAATCTTTCACTTCCAGCACTGGACACAGAGTAACGTGATTAGTTCAAAGTATCACATTTCAAATTTCATGATGATTGGGAAACGGAATTCCTGCATGATGACGTGTAGCACGAATGTTGATACCAAAGGGGGGAAAAAAAGCGCAAGCAGATGTATTCAGTGCCTTTTTGGAAATCTGTGTCCATGGATCAAAAGGAATTCTTCTGAAGTGAAGGCAAACTTTCATTGAGTCCAGAATCAGTTATGGGTTCAAAGCCTTTATTGTAATTTTTTAAAGTTAAGCTTACAAGATATGCTATAGGCATATATTAAGGTCATAAGGGTCAGCGCCATGTGGGGGCCCAAGAGGGTCAGAGGGTCAGACAGACTCCCCACAACCATCACCCACACATTGACTTGTCAAACTAGATCAATAGACAAAGTCATGCATGTATGCCAAGCTATATACACACAACACATTTTCATAATCTCTTAACAAATCTAGAAGTGAAGAAAATACTGTGTTGTATAAAAAAAGCAAATAAAATAATAAAGAAGAGCATGATGATGTCAATGTTGTTCCAAACCCACTGTTTCTGTGCGCGTTTTTGCTGCTGTGTTGAGATGATGGATATTAAAATGTTGGGTTGGTCACAGGAAAGAAATATCAGTTGAGATTCAGTGTGACGACTCATCGAATGCAGCTCTTTCCTAAATGTAGGACACATTAAGGGCTTTTATTTCAGCTACTGTGTGCACCTGCCTGTTCTACCAATAGTACATGAAAACAGTCGTATATTTATGCCTCATTCCTGAGTCTGAATTCTATTTTCTGCATCCCAGCATCCCTTCCTGGAGTCTCTGATCTCATCGTCAGGATGTGCATTTAAAAAAGAAATAGGGAGTTTTTGCTCAGAAATGAGGCACAAATATAACGCAGTGTGATCAGGCTGACCTGAGCTGTGGGTAGTGACCGAAAGAACAAGATCGCGAATACAAGCGGCCGAAATGAGTTTCCTCCGCAGGGTGTCTG
>JAQMYK010000002.1:25008673-25030071 GCA_030014345.1 Clarias buthupogon
AATTGAATTGAATTGAATTTTCTGTGCAAGTGTGTGGAGTTTTTGTACCTAAAAAAATAGCCTATCTTCACCTGACTGTGTTTAATTATGCCTGTATATTGTGTCATTATTATTAAATCATTATTTGTGTTTTTACATGTTTTTGTTTTTACTAATCTTGCAAACGTGAGCATTTACGAATGTATTAATACCATTTGACGCCATATGGTTTCCCTGGAAGCAAAATACGTACTCATGGGTGTCACTGTGTCTTAACATCACCTGTTGTCGCTATGGTAATCAGCTATGGGAGGGTGATGTCTGAATCTGAGAAGTCACTCCTTCATGTCCTACCTTTCAGAAAAGGAGTTAAGGTGAAAATAAATGGACTGGAAAAACCTTAGTAAACTTTTAGTAAAATTGTGCACGGTTTTAGGATCAGTTTTCTAACTGTAGATCTCTTCATCATTTGTGATGAAAATTTATCTAATTGTAGATTAAATTTTATTTGTTTATTTGTTCCAACAGTGGAGGGTGACAGACTGAAGAATATGTTTCAATCCTATAGATGATGAATGATGAGCTCTTGGCTCTGAAGGTGTAGGTGAGGTTTAGCCCCATAGCACACAGAGCCAGGATCACAGTCATCAGATGAGCTGCAGCCACGCTGCTGCCGAGCAGATCGGCAGCACTATTTATAGCTAATCCTGTTTAAGCGAGGTCATGCTCTCTACCATCCCTAAGGAAGAGCAGTAGAGTTAAGCATATTGCATACCAGGGTGTGAAAGAGGACAGTGGTGGAACACCACATCAGCTTTAGCTTCCATTCCTGATCATGAGCATGTGAACACATACAAAGTGTATCAAAGACACACTACTGTGGCTTTTATAATACTACATAAACATAAAAGTAAAAACTTGTTGTTTGTATTATGTACTATAAAGCAAAGAATATGATACTGTAAATATGAAAATGCCAGTGGACATTACATAATATGACTCCAGAATGGATACCGTAAAAAAATAAATATATTTTACATTCCTCCAAGGAGGAATTTTACATATAAAAAGGCTTTTCATATTTCAGACATTATCCAGTCTAGCCATATGAGGTTAATATTAGAAAATAATGTTAATTACATATATTAAAATAAATAAGAAACCCACATAATTATTTCAAATTCTTGATGCATGCAACCCCGTAGGCTCAATGGTATTGTATGATGTGCACATAAGAAGATTTTGGGATTACTCTGCTGTGTTAGACCAGACATGAACTTTGATAGCAAGACTCCTAAACAAACAGTCCTGTGATCATTATTCACCACATTTCCTTTTATAGCTCTCTATAAAGCTCTGTATAATAACATAAAAATGATCATTAATACTACACTGTGGGAGGACAGTATTGTAATGTGGGATCTATTGGTGAATCAAATGGTGGACGGAGCAAAATAAAAAGGTCTTTTTAAATAGCTAATATTACAGTGTCCGTATTTGGCACTCAACATACATTATACCAAGGCAATTTTACCTATTTGCTTTTTGTAAAAAATAAATAAATAAAATCATGTGATGATTAATTTGCTTTTCTCAATCATCTTAGTCAATCCACATTTTAAAAGAATATTCAGATATATAATATAATATCCAGACAATTTAATTTACTCAATCAAAGTCTACCTCATTCTTTATACCACTTATCCTACTCAGGGTCGCAGGAGACTTGGAAACTATCCCAGAGGACTCCCAGAGGACAAGATAAGGCATGGTAAACTCTGGACGGGGTGCCAATCCATCAAAGGGCACAAACACACAGGTACACATAAAAAACACATACACACACATGGGCAATTTGGGAACGCCAGTTAGCCTAATCTGCATGTGTTTGGACTGTGGGAGGAAACCAGAGCATCAAGAGGAAACCCACCAAGCATGAGGAGAACATGCAAACGACACACTTGAACCCGGACCCTGGAGTGCAATGGGACGGCACTCACCCTTAAGCCACTGTGCCACCATAATATATTATAGTAATTTCTAATTTAGTATAAAAAGGTAATTTTAGCCGATTCCTCATGCCTCTTCTTATGCTCACGTGCACACTTGCCATCCGTAATGTTTAAAATGATCCATAATAAGTATGAGCTTTTGGTGTTAAAATTCCATAATTAGCCTATTGGTTTTGGTAATGATTCAAAGGACAAATTCTAATAATTATAAAGGTAAAAGCTACACATCTTTAATCAAACCTAAGCAGAGCCCTAGTGCCAAGGTCAAAGACACAGCACAGTCTGTGTTAACTCGTGCAAAATTATACAAATTAACTTTGGTATCTATCGTGCTTTATGTGCTATCGTTGGTGCAATTAGCTGTAGCTGTGGGAGACACCTGTACCTGTAAAGAGCATGTCAGCCAATCAGAATGCGAGTTCAATTCCTCATGACGCAAGCACCGGCGGAGCGGAGAGCGGTGGGCGGGGCTTTCCAGATGGAGTTGTAGAACCTTTAGTTCGGCAAGATGTGGCAGACCCTCCACTGCTGAAAGTAAGTACAAATGTCTTTTTGGAATAATTATTATTAATAATAAAAACACATACACAGGCATTGTTTCATCATTTCGTCTAAAATCAGTGGTACATGTTTGTCCGACTATAAAAACGGTGTGCGCATCATGTTTGTCCTTAAAGTAATAATTATTTATCTGCGTGCTTTGCAGAATAAAATTATTTTTGGTTAACATTATTTAACCTGGATCATAAATTTGGATCTGTATTAGATACAGGAGAGAAAAAAACGTCCGTTGTGTGTAGTGGGGTGTTGGATGCAGCTGTTGTTAAGATACCAGAGAAAGCGATTTACACCAGCTTTAACCAGGTATCCTGATTTGATGGCGCACCTGTCCTCAGTTTAAAGCGCCTAGGCTATCTCCAGGCAGATATTTATATCATTAGCCCCATCATTTTTTCTTGAAATGTATATTATTAAATGCATGGAGTCCAAAAACAAAGTTATTTTATATTCATAGCTATAACATTTATTTATTTACTTATTTATTTCATTACCACAAATAACTGTAGCTGGCAACACCATTTTGCCCAATGATGTTTATTTCAATTGTGTATTAACAAAATTAGAACCGAAAAAAGATAGCAAGAGAGTGTAAAAATGTGTGTATACTGCTAGACACTACAGGTGAAATAGAAACACACACATATAAATGTATACACAATTAATCTTTGGTTGTCAAATACAGAGGCTGTTGGTTATTTATATTTGCAATGAAACATTTATTTGTAAAAACCAGGCTATGCATACATAACAAAAGCAAAGGATCCTGTCTTTATCTTGTATCTTCCAAACATTAACAAAAGCAAAGTATCTTGTTCTCATCTATATTTTAATATTTATTTCACAGTAAGTAAAAAATACAGTACTGTGCAGAAATCTTGTGCCACCCCTCATTTCTTCATATTTTTCTTTCAAAGAGCCAGACTTTCTTGTATTTTTAAACATAGTCTTGAGGACTTTTATCGTTTTTTGGCAAGTTTTTGTCTCTTTTCAGACAAGAGTCCAGTCCCTACTCCTACTATTGTCTTTTAGACTTGGGGGGGGAAAAAAACTTTTGATTAATTTCTCTGCGGTTTCTCTGCACTATCCCTAAGAAGGGATAAAATGAGTGTCACTTTTCATAAATGCTGATTATCTACAACAACAACAACAAAGGTCCCTTTGATGTGTTTCCACTTTAGTCAGCAAAAGGGGTTTCTGTAGAAAATTTTGATTCAAAATTGAGATACTATATCTGGGAACTACTGATGTCAGAGATATGACATGAATAGAAAAAAAAAACAGATTGCCATGATTATAGTTGGTTTTAAGACTACTAGAGTACATCTCAAAAAATCGTTTTAGGAAATAAATATGTTTCTGGGGGGAAAGGATTAATTTTCTATCATAAATGCATTTAAAGTGAAATGCATATGTTCTATATATGAATATTCATTAAATGTGAAGTGAAAACTTTCAACTCTATTTTGTTTTCATTTTAATGAATTAGGGCTTAAGCTTAAAGCAATCATCCAATACTTAAAAATATTTTAATATTTAATTAAAAATTTAATATATATGTTTGAGTAAAGTACTATTCTTACAGTATAAATAGAATGTCTCTCAATCCTTTTCCGTACATGCATTGGCAAGACTGCTGACTTGACAGTTGTCCAGAAATTGATCTTCGACACCCTCCAGAAGGAAGGTAAGCCACAAAAGGGGAAATATTGGAGCATGGAAACTTGTCTAGAAGGGAAAAGTGTCCCTTAGGAAAGGTTGTTGAAAACTGTTGTTAGGAAAGGTGTACAAGCAACAGCGATTATTGCATCTCTAAGAAAATTATCAAGGAAAGTCAATTAAAGATCCTGTGAGAGCTTCACAAGGATTGGAGTGAGGCTGGTGTCAGTGCATCAAGAGTCACCATGCACAGAGTTCTTCAGGAATTGGGCTACTACTGTTGCTTTCCTAGTATTAAGCCACATCTGAACCAGAGAAAAAAAATCAGATGCGTCTTACCTGGGTTAGGAGAAAAAGAACCAGGGTGTACAGTACCTTGCCTCGTGCTGTAGGTCTCCAGGCTCCCTGCGACCCTGTATACAGGATAAAGCCATATAGAAAATCAGTGAGTCAGTGAGTGATGTTTCCGTCTGCTGACAGTTTTTATGCAGATGCAGATTTTTCTTTACAGCAGCACTTAGCATCTGCTCAGAGTGCCCGAACTACCACTAACTGGTTTGCTGACCATGATATTACTGTTTATTTAACTCACCCGACCTGACCTCCATAGATAATCTATGGGGTATTGTCAAGATGAAGATGAGAAACACTCCACCCAACCAACACTCATCCAGACAAGCTTAACTCTACTTTTCTACGTTTCTAGCTACCTCATGTTCAGTAACGCCTCAGTAGTGCCACAGGATTATTGCGACCATGCTATGCTGCATTGACGTAGTAGTTTATGCTAAAGGAGCCCTGAGTTGATAAATGGGCATAATTTAAGAATTTCTTTGTATTGTTTTCTGATTGATCTCAGGAAATATTGTAATATTTTGGGATTTGTCAGTCACAAGAGCCATGGTGAGGTTGGCATTGAAGTCAACTGAGAAGGCCTGGTTCATCTTAAAGGTATTCAGTGGGGTTGAGGTCAGGGCTTTATGCAGGCCACACTGTTCTACTCCATATCAAGTGTTCATATAGCTTGCTTTCTATACAGGGCTACTGCCAGTCTGGAACAGTTTTGGGCTTCCTTATTTCAGTGAAGGACATTTTAATGCTACAGCACACACAGACATTCCGTGATGAGATAAACTATGCCTTCAACTTTGTAGCAGACTTTTTGGCCATAAAGTGTACATGCATAAAATGTATTGTGCAGGATACCGTAAGTGTACAGAACTTTTGTTTAAAAAAAAAAACATTTTGTGTTTTGTTTTTGCTTTGGCTAACTATATGAATTACAGGCCTCTAACTGTGGCGAAGGGGTGTTTAAAGGGGTGCATACTTGCAACACAAGTGGGTCATTTTTACACTAGTGTGAAGAAGATACTAAGTACCAAGAATCACTTTTGAGGTTTGTTTTGATATAGCAAGTGCTGCATCACAAGTAGTTAAATGTTTAATGGTTTGTATTGTTTCCAAATGAATCAGCAAAAATATTTCTGAATGATTTGGCTCAATGTGACAAAATACCCTGCACATTGTGTGATTTTTATTGTATTTATTTAATCTTGGGCAGCATGGTGTCAGCATTAGTTTATGCCCTCTTGCCTCAGTTTGTCCATTCTGCCCCAAGAGACGTGCTTATTTTGATGTTCCCCTGTTGTGACACAGGAGATTTGTTAACCCAGAGCTGTCACTCTGGTGAAAATTTTGCCATTTCTGACATTTAAATTATCTGCTCAGAGCAAGGGAACAATCGGGATGTTCACAGGAATTAAATTATGGCTCTTTGTCATATGTCTGATATTTTAAAAAATAACAAAATAAAAATGATATAACATGTTAAGTTAATATTGTCTTTATTTGAATGGGAAAATGTTTCTGGCTTTATTATAACATGTATAAAACTCTCTTTTTATGTCAATTTTTAATTACAGTAGTAATAAAAACATATTACAGTAATACTGTAGTTTTAGTTTATATATAGATTTTATAACTGTTATCTAATTACGCCTTACTTTTAATTAATAAATTTTTAAAGAAAGGGTAAATAATAAAATAATAAGTAACCCCTAAAATAATACAAAATGTTCATTTACATTTCACTTTAATACGTCAAGCGAAAAAAAAAAAAAAGGACTGTAAACTCTTGGTTGTAAACAGTTGTGCTGTAAGCAGTTGCCTGGCTACTGCAGTATAACTCATCCATGAACAAATGAACACTCATTATGTCCAAGTGTCTGCATGCAAGTATAAGAGTGTAAATTATGTATTCCTTGTTATACTCTGCATCTCACCTGCCGTGTTGACTGCAGTTCCGCAACTCACTACAGCCACAGATTGCCTAATTAGATTAACCAAGAGGCTTTCCTGTGGTAATCATTTAGCAAGCCTGTTCTTTTGATGAGCACTGTGCTACTCAAGCTGGCATGATGAAGGTCAAATGATTTTCATCAAGGCAATGGACTATATCTTGGGTGTATGAATGGTGTTTCACTGTTCGAATGTGTAGAGCTGATCAGTTAAGAGTTTTCGAGAGAAAGGCTTGTCTATGTAGGTGTTGGGAGCTGCTCACAGCTTAGCGGTAATCTTTCCGTAGCGTTGCTTCAGGAATGGATGTGAAGCTACTATGTGAGTACACTGGACATTATCCTTCTTGTCTGTAGAGTCAAGTTTTAGGTTTATTTGGTGAGTATGGATTATGTGTTTTTTTTATTTTATTTTAAATTTATGTTGGGAGTCGAATGTATGAATGCTGTGATGAGCAATAGATAATGTTATTCTGTAGGAACAGTGCCCTTCATAACTTCAGCATTATTATAAACTAGCTTCTCTTCATATCATATTTATTTACACATTACTGCAACACATTGATGGCTATTTTTTCTTCTTCATGTATTTACTTTAAAATAGAACTTTGCCTTTCGATCTGTTTTGCATGTATTGCCTATAGGCAATAATTTATAGGACAAAGTCCTGTTTTACATAACAGAACCAAATTTATCCCTTCAGTCTTAAATGGTCTTGGCAGATCTCATCTCTGAAGCACTGCCGGAAAAGCCAACTGTCACTTCACACACTTGTTCATGTCGCCTATAAAGATAGGAGACATACAGTTGGTATGATTCTCTCATTGATTAATCATAGAGTCATCTTGGTTGGCATTTGTGACAGAACTGTGACCTGTCACTGGCTTTTAACTGTGCTCAAGGAAGTTTACCAGCAGTCAGAAATCATTATCTGATTTGTAACAGATGTGTAGTAGAATTTAAAATGACAGAGTTAGTTTAGATCTTGGCCTGATCTCTGATATAGTTCTGATGCAGAAGTCATAACCCTAACATACCAATAACAGTTCTTGTTCTCTTTTTCAGATGTAGCTCAAAGTGGCTTGAATCAACCTATATCTTCAGTCGTCCTTAATAATCCAAGATGAGAAAACATAGACAGTTGCATCCAATGGACATAGCTGTTTTCATGCTGCTCACCTAATTCATTAGTGGTTTATGGGTAATTTTGAGGGGTTTTGCTGAATACTCTACTTCAGAGGAGACATGGCCCAAAACACTCGCCGTGGTTCCAAGTACAAGGCAGATGCCAACCATGATGCTGATTTTGGTTGCGCGCTCCAAGAGCTTCGATCGCTCATGGAACTCAGAGGGACCGAAGGATTACAAAGAATCCAGGAGAGTTATGGCGATGTCCAAGGGCTGTGCTCCCGATTAAAATCATCACCCACAGATGGTAACTATGGGCTACTTTTGTATTCAAGTTTTTCAGGACTGCTAAAGCATTGGTTTCTGTTGGTGCTACGCTACTTTTCAATGCATCGGAAATTGTTCTTCAATGGTTTAATTGTAGTGGGAGGTTTAGGTCACATGTGCCCTGTTGATTTTTGGTGGATCTGATGTTTGAGCAGCTAAGGCCCTTTGTAGCTCTGCACTATTTTTGTAAAGTCTGTTTCTGGATGGTACACAAAAGCATGCAGCAGGCTTACCACTTTTAATCAAGATCATATCGAGAACTTACTTTTTTTCTGTTTATCACTGATTAAACTAGGAAGCCATTAAATATAACAACTGTTTCCTCAACATGAGTCCTTAAGTTATTTTTCTTCATGAATTTGCTTTTAGATTTTTCTTAAATTTGACTAACTTGGTGTCTGTAATGTAGCAACTCCTAAAATACTCCCTAGGATCTACTGATTTTTGCCATGTACTGTACTACCCAAGGCTGCTATTTCATGCGAAATGAAGTCAGCAGTTTTTATCCTTGCTTGGTGATGTGTGGCGTTAGCAATCACTGATGTTTATGTAGTCAAATGGAAGAAATGCTTAGCCTGAAAATTTTATTTGTGTCCTGGTAGCATTGCTAAAAAAAAATATTTTAGTCTTGTACAGTGGCTTGTAGAAACAATAAGCAAGACAACCCCTGGAACATTTGGTTTAGTTTCAGTTATGCAATCTTGCCTTTAAATGGGAATTCTGGAGCAGTTTCCTAATTCAGCTTCATGCGACAATGAACTGTCACTATGCTGGAAATGCTGCTTACATTTTGATGGTTTTTTCAGGGTACACAAATGAGACCATGGATGATGGTCTTTCTTAAAACCCTGTACTTCAAAGCTTAAATTGCTCACATTAATACTGTTTTATTTTGCATAATTAAAATAAATTAAATGACCTTCACTTGTATCAATCAAATCAAATATTGCTCCAAACATTTACAATTTTCAGAACGGAGTAATTATAATAAAATATTCAAGTTTGAGGTGGCATGGAGGCTTGCACCTCCAGGGTCCGGGTTTGATTCCCGGCCAGATTCAATTCCCACCTCTGTGCATGGAGTTTGCATGTTCTTCCCGTACTTGGTTGGTTTCCTCCAGGTACTCTGGTTTCCTCCGACAGTCCAAAGACATGCAAATTAAACTAATTGGCATTGCCAAATTTCCCTGTAGTATGTAAATGAGTATGTGTGTGCCCTGCGATGGACTGGTACCCTGTCCAGGGTGTTCCCTGCCACAAGTCTCATAGGTTCCAGCCCCCCTGCGATACAGGATTAAGCGGTATAGAGGATGCGTAAGTGAGTACTCAGTTAGTTTAGTTAGGATTTTTAAGTTATCAAAGTTTAACAAAGGGCGAACATGAAATTCTGTGTGAAATTGGGTAAATCTGGCACAGTAACGTTTGACATAATTTACAGCGATGCTGCAATGAGTCGTTCGAGGTGTTTGGAATGGTACAAGGGCTTCAAGAGTGGAAGAACATCACTGGAAGACAACGAGCGATCAGGAAAACCTTCGAGCTTAACCCCCGAAAATGTCAATCACTTGGTAACTTGTGCATGATGGTCGTCTGAGAACAATCCACATCATTGCTGCCATTGTCTGTGTGTCGTGTGGAATGGTGGAATCCTCACATGTGATTTGAACATGCGCCGTGTTGCCGCCAAGTTCGTCTCCAGGCTGCTGACCAGAAGGAAGGAACATTGTGTTGAAGTCCGCCAAGAACTCCATCAGTGTCCTGTGGATGACCTATCCTTCATGTCGAGGATCATTACTGATGATAACTTGGATGTATGGGTACGACCCTAAGGTAAAGCAACAGTGAAAGAGCCTGGCATCTCCACGACTGAAAAAGGCGAGGAAGGTGCACAGCTCGTCTAAATGCGGGCTCATCTTTTTCAACATTTACGGCATTGTGCATTGTCTCCCCAGGGGCCAGAGAGTCAATAGCAAATTCTCCTGCCAGGTTTTAAGGCATCTCAGGGGGGACATACGGCGAAAGTGTCCAGATCTGTGGCGTGCAAATCCGGGGAAAAAAATGGAATTAGTTAAATGTCGTGTGAATATTTAAAGAAATTGCAAAGAACATTGTGTTCTGGCTTTGTATGTGGTGTTGTATGTCATATTAAACTTTTCAAAATCTTGAAGTTTTACTTGCTGATAATATTTTTATATTTGTGTTAAAATAAATAGGTTATTTCTTGCCAGAACATGAGTGAAAATATCTTCTTTTGATCATACTAATCATGGAAGGAAATAAATTGTACTTAATAGGAAATAGTTTGTCTAATACTGTATAGAGAACAGATTGACCTGTTGTTATGCATCATTTATAATCAACTAATGTTTCTTGGATATATAAAATTATATTTCAAGAATAGATTTTGAAAGTTTGTGATTGACAATGTCATTTCCTTCTTTTCATTTTTAGGGCTGAGCATAAATGCTGATGACCTTGCAAGACGAAAAGAAGAATTTGGAAAAAATTTCATACCTCCGAAAAAACCCAAAACATTTCTTCAGTTAGTGTGGGAAGCACTGCAAGATGTGACGCTAATTATTTTGGAAGTTGCAGCCATGATATCCTTAGGCCTTTCCTTCTACAGACCTCCCGATGCTGAAAGAGAAAGTGAGCACAGGCATTTTAAGCACATCAGAACTACACAATCACTCAAAAGTTTGGACACACCTTTTAATCCCATGGTCTTTCCTGATTTATTAATTTTTTAATTTTTTAATTTCTACATTGTAAAACACTGCTGAATGCATCCAAAATAATACAGATGCTACTTACTCTATGCTCTGATGAAAAACCTTCATAACAGCTCTAATCTCAAGTTTGTTAATTGGTTATTTCTGAGGTTGGTAACTCTAAATGAACTTCTCCTCTGCAGCAATGGTACGTTTTTCTTTCCTTTTTGAATTTTGAAGCAAGTGGTCTTGCTTTCCTGGGATGGTCTTCATGAGACCAGTTTCATCATGGTGCTTGATGGCTTTTGCAAAAGCACTTGACAATACTGTTTTTGCAAGAACTATTCCAGAACAGCTGACTGTTGTGGCTTAAAATAATAACTGACTGTTGTTGTTGTTACTTAATCACTGTTATTCTGTTCTTACGTCATGCTACAGATATTTTCTTGCATCATATTAACCTTGGGCAAATCTTGTCCTTTTCAGACCATATATTGTGTATTAATTTTTCCAGTCCATATCTGAATCAAGTGTAGATTTTTTCAGTTAAAGCCAGGTCTATTTACATTATAGACACTCATGAAAATGTGAATGTTCATGTATGGTGGAATAGAAGTCCACTGTGATGATACTCGTTAAACAGAAGTTTGCATGCTCTGCAGCAATGCTCTCGATCTTGTTTTCTGTGGTAGCATGTGGAAGAATTGCAGGAGGAGTGGAGGATGAAAGTGAGGCAGAGACGGGATGGATAGAGGGTGCCGCCATCCTTTTATCAGTCGTCTGCGTGGTGGTCGTCACAGCCTTTAATGACTGGAGCAAAGAAAAGCAGTTTCGTGGCTTGCAGAATCGCATCGAACAGGAGCAAAAGTTCACAGTTGTGCGAGGCGGCCAAGTTATTCAGATTCCTGTGGTTGAGATTGTTGTTGGAGACATTGTTCAAGTAAAATATGGTAAAACCCCTCACCTGCACCTCAGTGATGTTTTCAAAGTGACAGCAAGTGAAAAATTATGTTTTTGATATTTCCTAATCAAAGCCAGGGCAGTTTGTCTTGCCTCTCCTGTCCCTTGTTCTGTTTTGGCAGATTGAAAGCTTTTATTTTTGTTTATAAAGTAAAGCTTTTGTATGTTTTGTCTGACGCCTGACCATCTGGCCTGTGCTGTATGCTTTCAGGTGACCTCCTTCCTGCTGATGGTGTTCTAATCCAAGGAAATGATCTTAAAGTTGACGAGAGCTCTCTCACAGGAGAATCGGACCATGTCAGAAAGGCTCTGGACAAAGATCCCATGCTACTCTCAGGTTTCGAATGCTTGGAATATAGCCATTTTCAAGATTTGCTTTGAAAAGAATGGCATTGCATGAGACCCAGTAGTACAACCGGAAAACATTAGAACTTTGTTAATAACAAATACCTGAATAAATGGATGAACAGATGCATATAAATATCAGAATATATGTATATTTTATATGGCTCATTATCTGATAATGTAAAAAAAGTGTTCCAATTAAATAAGTGTTGTATTTTAATACCTCATATCTGCTGTCTTATTGCTTAAGGTACTCATGTTATGGAAGGCTCTGGAAGGATGTTGGTCACCGCAGTTGGCTTGAATTCCCAGACTGGTATCATCTTCACTCTCCTTGGTACAGGAGATGATGAAGGACATGATGAAAAAGATGAAAAGGAGAGGAAGAAAAGGGAGAAGGTGGAAAAGAAGAAAGAAAAAAGGCAAAAAAAGGAGAAGAGAGGAAAGAAGGGCAAAGAAAGTATGCATTTTGACAGAACCTTGCACTTTCACTTTCTTCAGTGACCATATTAAGTAGGCTGCTAAGATACGTAATGCTGGTCTGCTTATCAAATCTCTGAATGTCTTACTGCATGATCTAGTGTGAATAGAGATTGGCCCATGTATGCCAGTTAAACATCTAATTTAGTTCATTACCTGTGCTTATATTGTATGCACCTTTAGACACTTGCGTGTATAGTACATTTCCAAACACAATTTATCTCTGGGATGTTAGTAATGTAAATAATACTGTATATAAACAAGTGATAAATATATGGCCAAAATCTGTGGACACCTGCCCATATATATGTGCTTAATGAACATCCCATTCCTAATTTATTCTCCTTTTAACAGTTTGCTGTTACAACTCTTTTGCAAATGAATTCCAATAAAGCATGGGTGTGATGATTTGCCCATTTAGCTGCAAGGGCATTAGCGATGCCAGGCAGAGATGTATGATGAGAAGGTCGGGTGTGGAGTCTGTGTTCCAATTCATCCCAAAGATATTCTTTGGGGCTAAGCTCAGGGTTCATTGCAGGAAACTCAGGTTTTTTGTACACCAACCTTGGCAAGCCATGTTTTCATGGACCTTACTTTGTGCACAGGGGCATTGTCATGCTGGAACTGGTTTAGGCTAGTCCCTTTAGTTTCAGTGAGAGGGAATTTATAATACTACAGGATGCCAAAACATCCCATACAATTGTGTTCTTTAAACATTGTGCCCGCAGTTTGTGATAGGCTCACATATGGATGTGATTTCCAGGTCAACAAACTGAACGGAAGTCATTCAAGATAATGTTACTTTTTCAACATAGGGAACAGCTCTTTCTAGCATGTCAAAATGCACACCACACATTTTCTTGCTGTCTTTGAGAGTTTAACATTGTATAAAATTAATGGTTCAGTGTATAGCCTAATTTCACAAGTAATAATAAATAACTATAATACCATGAAATGCAGAAAAGCAATTAAAAGTTACTTTACTTTAATCTAGTCTTTCATTAAAAGATCTCTTGTAAATGTGCTTTTTTCCAACAGACAACCATCAAGATGTGTCCGACAAATGCAAGGGTAAGTACTTTACTTTTACAAAAAATCTGATGATGATCAAAATGAAGGAAATCCTACTATACCTGCATGCATAAACCTAAAAGCCAGTTGCAAAAATTGGAAGCTGTCTTGGCTGCATGGTTACCTACGCTGAACGGTGCCATTTGAGTGCGTGTGCCCTAGACACATAATGCTTCAGTGACCTTTGGGCCACAAGTAACTTACCTTTTTATAGTGATCATAACAAGTAGCTTACTGCGACCTTTTATGTTACAATATTTTTTTATATAAATATATATTATTATTATTTATTTATTGTTGTTTTAATCCCACTTACTGTATAGCAGTATAAACACGCACATGCAGTATATGCCGAATTATTGATTTGAATTATTGAATTATTTTGTTTTCATTATTGATTGTCTGCAATGTAAAAACCCCATAGCTAGTAAGATGTGGGAGCAAAGCAAACATGGTGTCCCCTCAAGCAACTTTATCGGCAATAAAAAAAGAAGAAAAAAACACATCCTGTTGGAAACTGTGTTTGATGGTACTAACTGATGTCATCACTGCTGATTCTTTTGGCTGTGCAGATAAAGATGGAGTAGGTGCTGAAGGCCAGCTTCTCAGCAGTGAGGATGGGACAGTGGTTGAGAACAAAAAGAAATCTAGTCTGCCGAAGAAAGAAAAATCTGTACTTCAAGGAAAGCTCACTAAACTAGCTGTGCAAATTGGAAAAGCAGGTTAGAAATACCTGGTGCTGTAGATAGTTGAATTATACTTGTGTATATATATTGTTTTGAATTGTACGTTTGTGTTTTAAAAAGTACACTTGTTTTATTCACCAGGGCTTTTCATGTCCGCCATCACAGTAATCATCTTGGTGGTGCTCTTTTTGGTGGACACTTTCTGTTTCCAAGGGCTGCCATGGATTAAAGACTGCACCCCTGTCTATATCCAGTTTTTTGTCAAGTTCTTCATCATTGGCGTCACTGTGTTGGTTGTTGCTGTGCCTGAGGGACTTCCTCTCGCTGTCACCATTGCATTAGCATACTCTGTCAAAGTAGGATTCAGAGAAAGAGAGCAAATATAGATATGACCAAAGATTTATGGATACCTGACCATAACACTTAGTAATTGAACATTACATTCCACATGTACCCCGTTCTTTTAACAATTTCCACTTCACTGGGAAAGCTTTCAACTAGATTTTGAAGCATGGCTCTGCAGATTTGCCATGAGCATTGGCGAGGTGAAGCACTGAGGCTGGGGCATGTTTTGTTCCATTGCTGTTGGCATTAAAAGAAGGGAAATTGTAATGCTACAGCACAAATCTACATCCTATATAATTGTGTGATTCTAACATTCTGGCAACAGATTAAAAAATCCTACAAATGGCTATGATGGTCAGGTATCCATTGCATTTCATCCATATAGTGTATCTCTATGATTGATTATTATGCATTTACTTGTAAAAGGCCACAAATATGAACTTTAGATAAAATTATTTACAGCACTATGGTTGTCCATTTATTTGTTTATTGTGCTCTGTTTTCTTATTGTAACTGCTTTCTTAATTTGGTCTTTCAGAAAATGATGAATGATAACAACTTGGTCAGACACTTGGATGCATGTGAAACTATGGGCAATGCCACTGCCATCTGCTCAGATAAGACGGGCACATTAACCATGAACAGAATGACGGTGGTGCAGGTTTATGTGGGAGACAGACACTACAGGAGGGTACCTGAAGCTGATCTCATTCACAGCAAGATCTTGGATCTGCTGATCATTGGCATTAGTGTTAACTGTGCATATACTACTAAGATCATGGTGAGTAATCATGGCTTGAACAGACTGCATAAGTGAGCTTTTTTCTTTTTTCTAGCTTATTTTCCAGCTAATGTTCTCTTGAAAAATATTAAAGTTGAACCTAAAAGTTGATCAATGAGTTTGGTGTTGTTTTATTTGTTCAATTTCAATTCGAATAAATAAACTTGAATTAAATCTTCACAATCTATTATATTGTGAAATCTACAATCTGCTTCAAGTATGTGTTAACTTGGGTCTCCTTTACATTTTTGCTTTTATTTGTGTGTATTTTTAGCCACCTGAGAAGGAAGGTGGCCAACCTCGTCAGGTGGGGAACAAAACTGAATGTGCCTTGCTGGGGTTTACACTTGACCTGGGCAGAGACTACCAAATCATCCGCAAAGAATATCCAGAGGAAAGGCTTTTTAAAGTATACACCTTCAACTCTGTGAGAAAATCCATGAGCACAGTGGTGAAACATTTTGATGGAAGTTACCGAATGTTCAGCAAAGGAGCCTCTGAAATTCTCCTGAAGAAGTAGGTTTTCACTTAACATTTTGGAAAACAAATGTGGTGCCAGTACTATGGATAAATACAAATGAAAATCAAAACATTTATTGTTACATCTTAAACAATTCTTGGAGGGCTAGTATATCATTATCATTTCCTCTCATAAAAGTGACTTTATACTGTATACTGTAAAAAAAAACATGACATACTGTACAGCACACAAGGAAATAAATACTGTATGTACTGTATATGATCACTTCACCTAGGATTTGCTGCTTGTTTGCAGATGTTGTAAAATCTTAACAGCTAGAGGGGATTCCAAGATCTTTAAATGTAGAGATCGAGACGACCTGCTGAAACAGGTGATTGAGCCCATGGCTTTAGAGGGTTTGAGGACAATTTGTCTGGCCTACAGGGACTTTCCTACTTCAGAAGGGGAACCAGACTGGGACAATGAGGCTGACATCCTTACAGGGCTCACTTGTATCTGTGTCGTTGGCATTGAAGATCCTGTACGGCCAGAGGTGAGCACTTACCTTAGTCTCTTTAACTAATTTAAAATGAAACATTTCTACAATTTTAAATGGATCCAATTTTAAATCCTCGTTACTATATATGTATATAATTATGTTTTTAGTTAGTAACCTAAATGCTTTTACTGCCTCAGGTCCCTGATTCCATAAAGAAATGTCAGCGGGCAGGAATCACCGTACGTATGGTCACTGGAGACAACATTAACACAGCTCGTGCTATTGCCAATAAGTGTGGCATCCTTCATCCTGGAGATGATTTCCTGTGCCTTGAGGGCAAAGAATTTAACAGGCGAATACGCAATGAACTAGGAGAGGCAAGTTCAGTTTTTACATCTTTACAATGTACATACATATTTGAAAAATAGATAGTTGAAATTACTTTAGCATGCATTAAATTATATTATAATGTATACATTTAACAATGTGTATAAATGAGTTGATGCTAAGATGCCTAAGAAATCTATGAAGCTACTTGCATATTTATCCCATAAACTGTGACCAATGTATAAAATAAGCAGCATAAAAAAAGTATGGCTTTTTATAATTATGAAGTCATTAAAAAAAGTCTCGAAAAAAAGTATGTTTTTGTTGTCCGTCTGTTGTGATATTATACTATCTGTCCTCCATTCAGATTGAACAAGAGCGTCTTGACAAGATTTGGCCTAAATTGCGTGTGCTGGCAAGATCATCTCCAACTGATAAGCATACATTAGTAAAAGGTGAAATTTTGAAACTTGTGTGGTTTGATACTGCAAGCTTTATCCCATTTTATACATATAGATACTGCAACTCTTTTCTGTAATTTATTATCTCAGGTATAATCGATAGCACTGCTATAGAGCAAAGACAAGTAGTAGCCGTAACGGGGGATGGAACAAATGATGGCCCTGCCTTGAAGAAAGCTGATGTTGGCTTTGCTATGGTTTGTGTTTTAAAACTGTTAAACAACTATTTAAAAAAAATTCAATAAGGGATAGGAAAAAAAGAAATTACTTGAATTAATATACCAATTAATCATTACAAATAAACAGAACACTGTACAATCTGTGATGGATGTTGAGACAGGACTAATGTGAGTTATTTGTCATGTTGTTTTGTTACATTTCTTTAGGGCATTGCTGGAACAGATGTGGCCAAAGAGGCCTCGGATATTATCTTGACAGATGACAACTTCACCAGCATAGTGAAAGCTGTGATGTGGGGGCGAAATGTCTATGACAGCATCTCGAAATTCCTGCAATTTCAACTGACAGTCAATGTAGTGGCCGTAGTCGTGGCATTCACTGGTGCCTGTATCACACAGGTCAGTGTTCCCCTCAAAACTGTTCTATTAGAACATATCTATATCTTCTATTAGATGTCATTTTTATGAAGATGGCAGAGTTTCGAATTTCTGCCCCACCTCACAGGACTCTCCACTAAAGGCAGTCCAGATGTTGTGGGTAAACCTGATCATGGACACATTTGCATCGCTCGCTCTGGCCACCGAACCACCCACTGAGGCTTTACTGCTGAGGAAACCCTACGGTCGCAACAAGCCCCTTATCTCCAGAACAATGATGAAAAACATTTTGGGTCATGCTGTATACCAGCTCACTATCATCTTTACTCTATTGTTTGCTGGTGAGGAGTGCATTTGTATTAGTTTGGTAGTAGCTGTTTTAACAGTGTGAAAAGCCTATATTAATAAGCAAGAGTGAACTTAAACTCCTTGTGTAAAAACTGCAACGTGAAATAAAATGATAATAGGATTTTTTTTTTTATACAAATGTAGATATTTTGGCTTACAATTTATCCCCTAACAGGTGAGAAGATCTTTGACATTGACAGCGGCAGGAATGCTCCTTTACACGCCCCTCCTTCAGAACATTACACAATTGTCTTCAACACCTTTGTCATGATGCAACTGTTCAATGAGTTCAACGCTCGCAAGATCCATGGCGAGAGGAATGTGTTTGATGGCATCTTTAATAACCTGATCTTCTGTTCTATTGTTTTTGGCACATTTGTTATACAGGTAAAGTAAGTAATATTGTAGAAATATAATTTATTAGTGAGTGACCACACTTGGGCTAGGGAATATGGTTACTTTTTCTTATAATTTTTTAAGAAATCATTATTCATCCTACATTTAATGTTTTTTTCAGATTGTGATTGTACAGTTTGGTGGAAAGCCCTTCAGCTGTGTAGGACTTAGTATTGAGCAGTGGCTTTGGTGTGTCTTTCTTGGCTTTGGATGCCTTATATGGGGGCAGGTGAGCCTAAAGACACTTTCTTTGCTTCTTTGTTGTTGTTTTTTGGAGGGTTTTATGGTCCTCATTCTTTGTGATACCACTACACAGCTGATAACTACCATTCCCACAAGTCGGCTGAAGTTCCTGAAGACTGCTGGACATGGTACACAGAAGGAGGAGATTCCAGAAGAGGAACTGGAGGACATGGAATCCTTGGATGAAATTGACCATGCTGAGATGGAATTGAGAAGAGGGCAGGTCCTCTGGTGCAGGGGTCTCAACAGAATCCAGACACAAGTAAGTGACAGCTGTGCCACCAAAACAACATAGTGATACTTATTTTTCTTTTCTAATCAAGATAAAATCCACTATGTGTTCCTTCATTTTTGAGCAGTTTATTTCTGTAGTATGTACAGTATTTCATAGATTATTAAAATTCTGCATTCTTCTTTTTTTTATTATTTAAAAATAATAATGATGATGAAACAGATCCGTGTGGTGAATGCTTTCCGGGAAGCCTTGTCCCCATATGAAGGCTTGGAGACTCCAGAATCACGAAGCTCCATCCACAACTTCATGACCCACCCAGAGTTCCGCATTGAAGACTCTGATCTGGCCATCCCCCTGATTGATGAAACAGAGTCTGAGGAAGACAGATCGGCAAAACGCAGTTTTGTACCTTCAGCCATTCCTTCTGGTGCATCTTCACCTAACCAGAACAATCATTCTGCCAACTCCAGAACAAATCATCACTACAAGGACTACACTCCTCAAACTCCTGGTAGTCCCATGCACAGTCTGGAGACATCGCTGTGATTTCGCTCCTTCTAGAAACGCTGCTAAGATCACATCTATACCAAACATACTATGGCCATGTCAACATTAAGCACAACCAGGAGGTCAAGTGACAGTGATTTCTTCAAGTAGCACATTCCAGGATTCAAATCCCTTTGTTTTTGCTAGAAACTTTCATTTACCTAATCACTGCCTGGTGTAATTGGGGTGTGCCTTTTACTCCTCAGTTGAACATTTTCCCCAGATATATAGCAGCTCTGCATTTCAGTTCATAAAATTGTACAGAAACCCATAATGAAGCCTGAAGCTGCAACACTTGTATTATATAGTGTTCTGGTGGATATGTAGTCTATTAAGTAAATTAATAGTGCAGTGCTTGTTTAACCCATATTTAACAAAACTATTGAATACTTATTTAGGGTTTCGGTGAATATTGTCAATTTTTTTAAACCATCTAAACAATTTGATTATATTTATTTAGTAAGGAGTTGGCCTGTTAATCTACTTGTCAGAAAACTGACCAATGTGTCTGGATGTCATTTGCATGTGGATTTAAAAAAATCTAATGTGGGTGTGAGTTTCATGTGATTTTGTAAAAGAAAATGCCAGCATCATATTTGAATGAATCAGGTCCACAGAAAAGGATACTGGGTGTTCTTGTGAAATAAAGCATTTTCTGTCTGTGTGTTTCATCGGAGACCGGACTTCATCATTTGTTTGGTTTTTAAATACTTTGCTCCCAGGGTATCTATGAAAATTATAAAACATATATGGTTTATATATTATTTCTGATAATTTGCATGAATGAAACACTGACTAAACACAGACTATGGGTTTCTGATCGGACTGTTGCCACTTGAACAAGGCCTTTAATCCTGAGTCCTCCAATGGTGCTGTTTCCAGGCTGACCCTGCACTTTGACCCAAGCTTCCTAACTGGGATATCCGAAAAGCTACAATTTCCCTTTGGGATTAATAAAGTACTGTCGTTTGGATTGGACTGCCCTGCTTTAAAGCACAGAGAGATCCAAAGGACCATGAGATTACGTTTTCTTTTTTACATTTACCTTCCCAGAGCAGATCCTGAAATACACCTGGTTTAGTGGTTTGACACTCCATCTGATTTATAGGTAACTGACTAATTAACAGCAGTCTGCGTTGTTCAGAGCAGACAACACATTAAAACGTTGTGGACAGGGGACACTCTAGAACAGGGATATGAGCCTGTGTATTATATTGTGCAGTAATTAAAAATAAAAATCCTTATCGTCTTTAACACCATCATCACGGTATGGACATACTAGATCACAGACCCCTAGGCGGCGCTGTTGTGGAGCCGATCTAGATTTTGTAGCAGCAGGTGATTAAAAATGTATAAATTTTGAATACTACGACTAACAAGTAGAATAAATAAATCTTTTTTTATGTATATGTTTAAATAAGTTTTAGATTTAAATTGTTTCAATTTATGTTTAGTAAGAGTTGCAAACCACGAAACGTTTGTTTTATTTGTTTTTACCTTCAGTCGAGTTTATTGCTGGTTCAAGACTGCCATTTAGATTCACGTGGAAGTAACGCAATAAGCCTGTTTTAATTAGTAGTTTTGGAGGCACCATTATGTTGTTCTCTATTGTAGTGGGAAATAACTGCACGTCCAGATTAAACGGAATAAATGTAGGCAGTGCTGGCCTGTAGAAACTGCTGCTGGAAAATGAAAATAGCGGAGGAGTGACGCATTTGTAAAGGAACTTCTTTTGCATTTTAGTAAATTTGGGGCTTGTTCGTAGTAAAGGTCATTGTTCTGTTGTTACAAATGTTCACTCTCTGTGCAGCCAAAAAACATTTAAGTTATCTTTAATTACTTAAATACTAAAAATCAGTGTTAGGTGTAATTCGCATTGACGGTTTTTTTTGTGTGATTCTAACCTCTTCTGTTTAGTTCAGTGGTTCTCAACCTGCGGCCCGCGGGCCGCATGCGGCCCGTCACAAATGCAAATGCGGCCCGCGCTGCT
>JAQMYK010000002.1:25057911-25068408 GCA_030014345.1 Clarias buthupogon
TTTTCTTTCATTTTGTGAAGCTGCTTTGAGACAATGTCCATTGTAAAAAGCGCTATATAAATAAAATTGAATTGAATGTTATATAATTTCTATCTGTTATCACCCAAATGAGGATGGGTTCCCTGATTGAGTCTGGTTCCTCTCAAAGTTTCTTCCTATTGCCATCTCAGGGGAGTTTTTCCTTGCCACTGTCGCGATCACCCTTGGCTTGCTCATCAGAGACATTTCATTATTTTCTAGACACTGATATATTCAAAAAGAAAGAAATGAGTGAATCAATGAAAATGGGAATAATAAAATTACTATATAAGAAAAAGGGGAATCGGAATGACTTGAAAAATTTTAGACCACTAACTCTTTTAAATGTACTGTAGATTTTAAAATCCTATCAGAAGTTTTAGCCAATAGATTGAAGAAAGTATTACCGCACATAAAAACCACTCAAGCATATGCAGTGGAGGAGAGAGACATAGTGGATACAATAAGCAACATACGAGATGTAGTATACTACATGAATGAAAAAGGAAAAGAAGGGTACTTAATAGCTTGGATCTAGAAAAAGCATTTGATTGAGTGGAACATGAATATTTATTTGAAGTAATCCAGAAGTTTGGTTTTGGGGAAAAATACACAAGCTGGCTAAAAATTTTATACACGGACATAGTAACGTGTAAAATGCAATGGCTTTTTAACAGATTGTTTTAAAATAACGAGATCAATAAGACAAGGATGTCCTCTCTCTGCACTTTTTTAAAGGATCAGGAGCCAAAATAAATAGAGAAAAGCCGTTGCTTAAGGATAGGAGAAGTGGAATGTATAACTCAATACATACCATTTAAAGAGGAACAAGAAAATGTAAGGGTTTTGAGAATAAACCATGGAACAGATATAGAACAAACAAATGATGTAATATGGGATGGAATTTTAAAGGGGATGGAGAAAAGACTACACTACTGGAAAGGAAGGTTCTTAACATTAAAAGGTAAAGTTTTAATAATCAATGTGCTGTTTTTATAAAAAAAAAAATATGGTATGTATTGAGTGTAACTCCAATGCCTCAATGGGTTTATAAAAGAGTCAGAGGTTGTGTTTTAGAGTTCTTATGGGGAAAAGACAGAGCCTAGATCGCATATGATACACTAATCGGTGAAGTAAATAAAGGGGGACTAGGATTACAAGATCCATTACTAAGAATGAAGAGTGCAAGAATTAAAATAATGAAGAGATTCCTGGATGAAAAAAGTGTGGAAAGAGGTAATGAAATATTTAAGGAAATGTGGGTGTTTTAAAATGGAATTGAATGTTATGGATGAAAAACAAAAACATACCAAAATTTTACCAGGAAGTACTAGAATCATGGGCCGAAATACTGGAAAAGGTGATAAAACCTACAGGAAGACAACTTTTAGAACAGCCACCGTTTTTAAATCCGAATTCCACTTAATGGAAAGTTACTGTTTTTTAATTTTTTATAAAGAATGGTGGAAAACTAATCTGAAACAAATAAAAGATGTTTTATATGAAGTTAGAGAAGATTTTTTACCAGCACAAGCCATAGTGGACACAAATGAAGAAGAAAGAAGTCCAAATAAAATATGTAAAAACAGTATGAAACAATTAAAAAAGCTATACCAAGAGAATGGATAAAAAAAAGGATTGAGGAAAACGAGCCAGATGAAAACGGAGAGCTACCTAAAGTGTTCTTTTTTTTTTTTTTTAAAACAGGAGAAAATGTTTTATTTATCTTAAGTAAAGTGAAAGATTTCTATGTGTTCTTTAGGGAAAAAGCTTTTATTAAACCAATAGTAATCATCATTACTGGATGACAAGATATGAGAAGTTAAAAGAAGAAGACATATGGAAAAACATAAGAATTAAATTCATGGAGCCAATTGTAGAAGAGTTTACTTATTTGTTGAGACATAACAATGCTGACACTAATGAGACTCATGAGCAATGAGCAAGGTGTCAAGTTTGTGAAAGAGGGGATGAAGGGCTATTACATATGTTCATTTACTGTGAAAAACTAAAGGATTTTATGAGAAAAGCAAAAAGAATAGCACATGATTTCCTGAAAGAGGAATATAAAGACTATGACAAAGAATGGGGGAAAATTTTTTTTTATTCGGTATAAACAATAAAAACCGTAAGGCATGTTTTAATTTTATAATGGCAGTAGCAATGAATGCAATTTGGATTAGGAGTAATGTGCAACGATATGAAAAAAGGGTATGTAGAGGTGTGGAATAGTTTTAAAAACAAAATTAATTTTATTGAATTATATGGAAAATTGTAAATAACGTATAATTTTTTTATTGATTGGGATTGTCACTTTTATTGTTATTATTCTTAATATTTTTATGGTATCATTAGAAAATATTTAAATACGTTTTAAAGAATGATATTTAAACGTGTAAAAAGATATTGAAAAATGTGATATGTATACTGACGAAGAATTAAATAAAAAAAAAAAAAAAAAAAAAAAAAAAGAGCGCCTGCTCTCGTCTGATCTCGGGAGCTAAGGGCCTGGTTAGTACTTGGATGGGAGACCACCTGGAATACCAGGTGCTTTAAGCTTTTCAGTATTATTCCTCTTATAGGTTTTTTTTCTTTTCTTTTTTTAAGTCCTTGTTTATAGTTCTAATAGGCCTCCATTTCAACCAGCTTTCGCTTATGGCCATACCAGTCTGTGAGCGCCCTCTGGGGACGAAAAGGATTGTTTGTGGCTGCAGGCTCTCCCATTTAATTTTAAGCTTTCAAATTGTTGTGGATATCTATTAACAATACAATTAAATGAAAGTAAAAGACTCTAGTTTCACACTGAGGTGATAACAGAAAAACTGAACCTGTGGGGAGTTATACCCCTACAGGCAATAAGATGGTATTATCCAGGTACTGTACAGATATCGCTGACGGAACGAGGTATGTGAAAATTAGATTTCCCAAAGACGTGGTGTCACTGCCGTTCAGCACTAAATTCTAAACCAAGGAAGGTCCACAGTACTTTAGGGTCATACACAGTCGGCAGGTGAAGATTTGCTGTCTGTGTATGGACATAGGACACCTCATAAAAGACTGACCAAAATTTATATGCAGAGTGCGCTACGAGCAGGGACACTATTCGAAGAAATGTACCACGGTCAAATGCCCTGATTGCGCAGGAGCACTCATCAGTTGTGAATGTCTGGACGAAACAAACGAGCAGGAAAAGAATGTCGCAGAAGAAGAATCACAATTCACTGGCACAGAACCAGTTCACAATTCACTCTTTCCAAGAGCAGAAAGAAAGGTCGAGAATAATGGCACTAACAGCAGTGGAGAAGAGGCCAGAGAGGAAAGTGATTCAGCAGGAGTGGAGGAGACAACGGTCCACAAGGAGGAAACTGAAGGTGAAGCAATGAATGAAATGGAGCTAAAGTCAAAACCTAAGTGTGTGATGAGGAAATAGAACAGGCCATAAATCAGCTAAACACAGGGAAGAGTCCAGGAACAGATGGACTGACCAATGAATTTTATAATCACTGTGTGAATGAATTAAGTGAAACAATGAGAATGGGAATGATAAAGCTAATATACAAGAAAAAAGGGAGTACTGAAAACCTTAAAATCTTTAGACCTGTTACAATGCTAAACACGGGCTGTAAAATATTAGCAAAAGTGTTGGCAAATCGGCTTAAGAAGGTCCTTCCCCAAATAACAACCACTCAAGCTTATGCAGTGGAGGGACGGGACATAGCGGACATGGTGTGTAGCATCAGAGACACTTTACAATATATGAAAGAAACAAAACAAAAGGGGTACTTAAGCCTAGATTTAGAAAATATAGAGTCGAACATCAGCAATGTATGATGTCAGATTTAGTTTTGGGAAAAATTTTATAAAATGGCTAAAAATATTTTATGAACATGTTTTAACTGTTGCAATGGTTTTCTGACAGTGCTTGTCCGCTGTTGTCTGCTTTGTTGTACACGCTAGTTGCAGAACCACTGGGTCTAGTGATAAGAGTGGACAGGGAGATCAAAGGAATAAGATTTGGAAACTATAAAATGTGAACTAGTGTACCAATATGCAGATGATACCACTAACAGTGGAAGATGCTAAAGGGTGTTGAAAGGGCAGTGATGGTGCTTAATACATACTTCAAGGGATCAGGGGCAAAGATAAACTTGAAAAAATTTCCTGCATGAAGATAGGGGAAGTAGATACCTTACCAAAACATATTACTCTCCAAAAAATACAGATGGAACAAGATTCAAAACAAACAAATTAACTCATCTGGGAAGGAACTATAGAAGGAATCGAAAAAAGACTGAGGTTTTGGGAGAGTAGGAACTTAACACTAAAAGGGAATTATTAGTGATGAATGTCCTAATGCTATCCAAAATGTGGTATGTGCTAACTAACATCATTGCCCTTAAAACTGTACAAAAAAAGTTAAACAAATTGTATCAAATTTTTATGGGGAAAAGGAAGAGCAAAAATTGCATATGACACTAATTGGAGAAACAGATCAAGGGGGATTAGGATTGCTAGATCCTCATTTAAAAATGAAATATGTTTAAGAGTAAAATTGGTTAAAAAATCCTTGGATAAAGAAAATGCAGCCTTATGGAAGGAAGTGATGAAATTTTACATAATGAAGTGTGGAGATTTTAATACGGCATGCAGTATATTATTGATAAAAACAAAACTATATGACTCATGGAATACCAGAATTCTACAAAGTAGTACTAGGAGCATGGGGGGAATTTTTAAGTAACGTTAAAACGGTAGCCAGAGGGAGAAATCAGTTATTGAATCAACGTAACATTTGATTGACAAATTTATCATTTAATAATAACATTATTAAAGACAATAAGTTATCTATTTTAAAAAGTGGTTGGAGGGAGGTCTAAGACAAGTGAAGGACATTTTATATGAAGTAAAACATGCAGATCTAGTAGTGGTAGATGCAGTTAATGAAACTGGGGAAGAAAAAAAGAAACACTGAGAAGCCAATTCGGACCGGTAAAAAGTGCAATACCAAAAGAATGGAGAAACAGAATAGAAGGAAGAGAACAGGAACCGGATGGAAGCGAATATCCCGAAGTTTATCTCAGGAGGCAAAAGGAAGAAACTATCAGCTTTAATAATAGTAAAACCAAAGAATTTTTTTTAGAGATAGTGTCTTCACTAAACCAGCTGCAAATAAATATTGGAAAGAAATATATGAGATGATTGAGGAAAAGGTTATATGGAAAAACGGGAGGATGAAATATATTGATCCAACCCTAGAAAACTAACTTTTTACAAAGCACAATTGTATTTTGTATTGTATTTCCTACTCAAAATACAGTAGGAATGGAAACAAGTGCAGTATGCAGTGTGTGTAATTCGAATGATGACCGCTTATTACGTCTATTTTTTTACTGTGACAAATTAAAAGACTTTATGGACAAAATGAAAAAGATTGCAAAAATTTTTTAAAATGGAGAGTTACAATAAAAACATGAGATTTAATTTCTTTTTGGACTGAACAATGAAAGATACAACGCCTATGCTTTGAACTTGATGTTGACAGTAGCAAAATACTCGATCTGGACGAGAAGGAATGTTGCAAAATACAAAAAGGTGGAAGCAGAACTGTGGACAATCTTTCAGAAAAAAACAAGCAATCGATAAACACATTAAACCATTATTTCTTGAACGATAAAACTGAAATGTTTAAAATACACTGTAGACAGTTTTAAAATGATAATGTAAATTCAATATAAAAAAAAAATTAAAAAAACACCCAAATCTCGTCTGGTCTCGGAAACTAAGGAGGCTTCGTCCTGGTTAGTACTAGGATGGGAGACCGCCTGGGAATACCAGGTGCTGTAAGCTTTTTCAGTTTTATTCCTCTTAAGGTTTAAAAAAAAAAAAAAAAAAAAAAAAAAAAAAAAAAAACTTATTGTTCAAATAGGCCTCCCTTATGGTTTTTTAAAAATTATTATTACTGTGTGAATGTTTGGTGCAATTTGCATTCAGTACCATTAATGTTACGGCTCACATGAATGCTTATTTTCTTCAAGAAATTAAAGGTTTTACATGAAATTAAAGGTAGCATGTGATCAATTTATAATTAAATTCCTGATTGTTTACAGTTTTTTTTTACAGTTACCTTCTTTTTTATAATTAGCACAGTTCTATACTACCTTATGCTCATTGATGAATTACAAACTGTGTTGGACACTGGCCCTCCAGGACGGGGAAGATCTATGCTCTTGGGTTTTTTCCTGCTGGCGAGCCGCAACATGCATCCTTGTAGAAAACAACTAAAATCAAACACTATGTACTACAGTAGAAACACAAATGGTGGTGAAAAACAAATAGAAAAAACATTCAAGAACTTACTGTACCACATAATACATTTCAATTTATTATGATGAACATGATAAATGAGTGATTTTATCACATACATAATAACAAAACCTTGTATGATAGGTCTTTGGCAAAATTTTTCTAAAATCACATGTAGATATCGCGCTCAAAGTTAATTTAGGATTGAAAATATTTCTAGCTCAAAGTCAGACACAAAAGTTCTTTATGAAGCTTCCTACTCCCGCCCCCCAGCAAGAATTAGGACTGCGGCAAGGAAAGCGTGTGACGTCACTTTTTACGTCACAGAGAGCCGTAAAGTAGGCTGCGCATTATAGTGGGTGTTGTGGGTTTTACAGGTTTTTGTAGTTTTAAAATGGTGGAAAAGCGAAATGAGCAAATCAGCAGCAGTTGTGTGCTTTATGCAGTATTCCGCCCTACTCTTGTGTCTAAAGATAAAAAGTGAATGGAGGCGATTTTTGAAAGCATCAATGCCACCGGTCAGTTTGCCGTACGTACCCCTGATGAGTATGAAACACAGGGATACACTGTGTTAATGAAGGGATCAAGTCCTGCTTATAACAGAGAATCTAAAATAAACAATTGTTCACATTTAAATAATTTAATACAAGTATATAAAATGTGTATATATAAATATAATTATTTTAAAGTCTGTGCCATGGACGGTTTCTGGAGTAAACTGCAGTGGTCTCATTTTTTTCCAGAGGAGTGTTTATTTTATTACCAACATTGTCGGCAGTCTTACTGTTTCAAAGCTGCATCTTCACGTTTACTAAAAAAATTAAAATAAAAACTGTACAGTATCGGTCACCTGCGGACACATCATTTCATTAACGGACCTAAGAATTTTTAGCTAGGGCCTGTAGTTACGGAGCGTCTTAGAGTAGAAAATCGCTTCCAAGTGGGCAAAAATTCCCGGAATTCTCAATGCTTTTTTTTTTTTTTTTTAATCGAGTTGCGATATGTAACTGGTCCATTAATGAACAGTAACCGTGAAGTTGCAGCTTTGAAGCACAGAGAGTCGACAGTGTCAATAAAATCACCGCAGATCATGCTCGGATTCCCAACCAAAAACAAGGTGCATACGCGGACTTGTGGGCATCATCTATGACGCACACATAAAAGTAATATATAAAACATTGTGTAAACTTTTTTTTTTTTTTTTTAGATTCCGTTATAAGCAGCACTTCATTAACACGGCGTACTCCTGCGTTTCACACACCTCAGGGTTATGTGCAACAAACTGCCTCCACTCACTCATCTTAAAGATAAGGTAAGAGTAATTTCTTTACATTTTACTCCCTCATCTACAAGCGAAAAGCTCTCATCTTCGCTTTCTTTTCGAAGTCATTCTGATCAAATTATGACACTCCTACACAGCTCTATTATAGGGGCTTTAAACTGTTGTGATTGAAGCAGACTGATTAACTGAGGTCACACAACTACAAGTTTTGTCTAGGTGCATAAAACTCTCATAACTGCTGCTGATTTCACCATTTCACTTTTCCACTGTTTAAAACAAAAAAAAAATAGAATAAATACATTTTAATCCGTGCATCCTACTTTTTGCAGCTCTCAGTGTCCTTAAAAAATTACATACGCTTTCCTGGACAACATAACATTTGATTGACAAATTTATCATTTAATAATAACATTATTAAAGACAATAAGTTATCCATTTTAAAAAGTGGTTGGAGGGAGGTCTAAGACAAGTGAAGGACATCTTATATGAAATAAAACATGCAGATCTAGTAGTGGTAGATGCAGTTAATGAAACTGGGGAAGAAAAAAAGAAACACTTGAGATTTATGGTCTTATAGATACAAAGCTAGCCTTTACAATCTTTCCTACACTGACAAAACTGAGTGATGTCACAGTCCGCTCTGGAAGCTAAATTAGGACCATTACATTTCTGTATTGTCTGTAAACCTACAACTGTATCAGATTAGTGGATGTCCACTAATCTGATTAGATAAGAGATGTAATTTAGTGTTGGTGTACCAGTGCTGTAAATAGATAAATGCCTACTTCTAGCCTTTTGGCTAGAAGGCCATGAAAGCTTCATATTACTGCCTTTAGTTTTTAGCATCTACTTTATAATTGAGAGCCTATGTTAACCTGCAGAAAAAGGCTTTCCCAAGAGAAGGAATTATAGCTAAAACCTTAATCCTAACAAATAAAAAAAAAAATCTCCTGTAAAAACAAGAGGGTTTGCAGTTTATGAAGACTAATGCAAATTCATGTGTTCATTCACACTTCCGTTTTTGATTAATGATAGCAAAGTGAAAAAAATTAACTTGAATAATTATTAATACTAGGTATGTTCTTTCTCTCATTAAACACAGGAGGCACAGAAACCATACAGGGTTTTTGATTAAGACATGGTGCTAAGATAGTTGCAATAGTGGTAATAACATGTTACTAACCTATGATACAAAAACTAAACACCAAACTTCAAATATCATGCAATTGCAAAGACCAAAAATTAGCCTCCTCTAGTTCTTATTTTAGTACAATGAATATCAGGGGAGAGCGCGAACGCAGTCCCCCACTACCAGAAATTATGCAGTCGAGATTCCCACATTTGGGGAATTCGCAGGGGTCAGCACAACCGAGAGTGCAATGGTTGAGCCTCACCCTGGGTGAACCACCTTCTTGATCATGGTATCTCCCCTGCCAGGTAAGTATGAATTGCTGCACCATCGCCAAGCGACTGGACCACCGCATACACTGTTTACAATCATGGTGACAAATCTACCACAAACTGTTAAACAAACATCCAAGTGTAAAACACCACTATATAAAAGGACCGCTAAAGCAATATTAACTTTATTACACTTAAAAAAGCAGCGTATCGCTCCGCTTGGGAGCAATAAGAGACAGGATTTTAAAGTACTTTATTAGAATTCTTTTAATGCCTCGCTACAGTTAGCCCCGCCCCCTCGGCATGCACTCCGGTTACAAGTCAAAATTAAACCGACTTTCTCTGCACAGCATTTTAGCGACATTCACTTTAATTATAAACAGTGAGTGTAAAACGTACATATTAGAAAGTTATATAACCAGTTTCCATAGATTTCCATGTTTGCTGGAAAAAAAACTAAATAAAACTAGAATAAAAACGAGCGTGGAAATTTTTGTCCGACCGGTTACAAGAGGCGGATACATAGTTCCGGGAAGACGGTTCGGCCAACAATAAAACACGGTTCTATTAATTTACTATCCTTCAGTCATCGTAATATTTATTTTTGATGATATTATTATTACTAATGTGTGCTGGTACGTTGAATTACATTACGAAAAATGTAACCAAATTGCATTTGAATAAGCATCGTAATGACCATTAGCTCTTATACAGCACTCCATATACACAGATTCACAAGAATGATCTTTCTTTAACAGAGAGAGGGGGGGTGCACCGTTCCCGGAAGTACTGCAATACCGGGTCGATGCGTGGAGTGGACGGAGCAAGCCCCTATTCCATCTCCCTGTTCCAAAAATCAATTTAATATATGGTCCCCGGGTAGGGGACGTATCAGATATTAAACTGATAAGAACAGATACTACACTTGATCTTAGCCAAAAGGCCGAGAAGCGATACCGAAAACAGCGAACAGCAAACGGGAGCATTATACAGATCGGTAATCCCGAGGAAGGCATATGTTCATTTTTTTTTCTTAATACTGTCTAAACAACCAGTATAAATTAATAAATAAAAACATATATATATATATATATATTTGTGCATATATATATATACTAAAATTAGCGGGCGAAAGTGGCTTTTTTAAGCGAAACACAAGAGAAATTAATAATGAATACGCAAACCAGCCAATCAGAGACCAGAGTACAAACCCCCCGCCCCAGTACAAACTCTTTGGTTTAGAATGTAGTTTTCAAAACAAACCTTTAAAGTGGAGTGAAATAATGTGACCGCGAACAACCAACACTGCAAATTAAATGTGAGGGAATGAAAAAAATGTTAAACTTCAGCTGAATTATATAACATTGCCCCTCAGTGGCCAAGTGTGGTATTGCGGGAGAAAATCTGGAAAAAATTAGGGCAAAACCCTAAAGGTTAAATAAGCGTTCACATGGTCACCACCTGTTCTTACAAGTAAAAGTTTAACACGAGGA
>JAQMYK010000002.1:25112980-25124212 GCA_030014345.1 Clarias buthupogon
CGGTCGGCTGGCGTCACGTAGTTCGGAGGAAACACGTGATAGTCTTCGGCCCTCCCGGCTGAATGGTAGTAAGCAGCATTAATGTGGGAGCCCCCCTAGCGACGGGGAGGAATTCGACACGATTAAATTGGGGAGAAAATCGGGGTAAAAAGAATTGGACAGACTAAAAATAAATAAATAAAAAAATAAAAAAATGAGGAAGTTGGACCATGTGATGTACTTTTATAATTAAAATGACAAAGGGAAATATCAAGGGACATAGGAATCAGAAAGTTGTACAACAAGGGTGGATAATAAATAGCGTTTGGGGTCTAAGCTTCATTTGCTGTTGCTTACTTTTTTTTTTGCATATGATTTGGGTTTGCCCTGTTTATTATATTTGCAAAGTGGATTATCGCTACCTAAGGAACTGTGGAGTGAGTGTACTGAATAGTGAAACTGCATTGTTTATCTTGTTGTTGAGAACTTTAATGTACTGTTTGGCTAATGTTGTTGTTTGAGAAATGAACTCACTGACTGGGGCCAAGGTGTTTCTTGCCGGGAGGCCGGGAAGTGTGTAAGAGTTTATGAGAATACATGAGTATTTGAGCAGTGTGTCATGGTCACCTCATTAGTAAAAACTAACGCAAATAGTTTTGAAACATGACAAAGAGAGTTACAGAAACAAGGCACCTGTTAAAACCCACTCATGCTTTCCCCAAGATTCACAATTTTACCTTAAGCTGGTGACATGGACATTGGTAAAATCACTTCATTTTGTGAAATACACCCGCATGTAATATCGCTGCAAACACCACTTACTGTACCTGCAGCTAAAGCTCCTGCTCATTATTTCTATGAGAAATATTGTGAGAGATTTTTGCCCACTAAGCATCTGTCTGCAGTGTCCCAGCAAATATATCTTTGCTAATCGGGGCACGTCACGAAAAGGTTAAAGGTCATGTAATGTGAACTGACTGACGGCAGCCAGGTAACCTTATTTAAAGTGAAATTACTGTTATTGATAACTGTTTTTTTTGAGCCACTGGTACGCCTTCACAAAACGTTTAGAATAAAATAAAATATATATACAGTGGAACCTTGGTTCACAAATTAATTCGTTCCTAAGTTCTGGTTGTAACGATTTGGTGATAGATTGATTCAGTTTTTCTCCATAGAAAAACATGTAAATAGAATTAATCAGTTCTCTGTCACTATGAACTATATTTAACTTTTGATGTTTTTTTTTAATATCACAAAATATAAAACAAAGTACAAAAGGGCTGAATTATACAAAAACAATACAGCACTAAATATAAATATGAACTCTACAGGAGAGAACGAACACTTAATTTTTGTACTGTTCACATCCCTTTCTTAGGGAGACTAGCTGAGGTGAAGGAATGGAGAAGAGGAAGATGGGTGTTAAGATGGGAAGTTAGTGATTGGAAGGTGAGTCACCCCCCATAATAACACTGGGTAATTCTCCTTTAGGGGTTTTCTCTCTTTTTTGTTTCTTGGCCTCTGGTTCGCACGTGGCAGCCGATTTCACTAAAAATCTATCCAGAGACATTTGTTTCTTCTGTGCTGCATACTTGCGCAACTGTGCTGCACAAAAAGGACACCGCGTTATCGTTCATGATGGTGTAGGATTCTTGTCAGTAAAGGCTTGGACATCACTCCACTTTGCAAAAAATTATTTTATCATGTGACCGCAGACCGAGCAAAACTGATGCTGCGTGATGCACTTACACCTTTGTTCAGCTGATAGCGGCAGCTTGGGATGGCGTTTTCCGGGTCATGTTCTAAGAAGGAGTTTGTAAACAGAGGCAAATTTTTTGCCCGTAAACTGATTTGGTCGTACTCCGGGGTGTTCCTGAACTGAGGTTCCACTGTATATATATAAAAACCTTGACAAAAAGAGCAGTTTGGAAAACAGTGCTTGGGCACTCCCCCACACCACCCCTATCTTGTGACCTATTTTCAGTGCTTGCAACCACAGGCTGTTGAGCAGCTTGTGTACCATTGTCTCTTGTCTCTACTGTGGACCAAGTTGTCATGGGAAGGTCTTTAACTGAGAAAGATTGGAGTAACTCCAAAGTCTACTGGAACTGCTTGCAACGGATTGAACCCTGTGAATCATTCTGCCACAAAGACCTGAAAAAAAAAACTGAAATTGACCAGGGCTGAGGGCATGGAGCGGACATACCATACTTACAAGGTGTTCCAACTCTCTTGGTGGTTCCTGTGATGATTTGTGCTGTAAAGAGTGATGTTATTCTGGACCCAGGGTGCAGCTATACCTTGCTGTGCAAAATTCCAAAATGACCAAGTTAAAAGCCTGACAAGACATTAAGCATCATCATCATTGTGGCAAACAGTCGAGACAACAATGCTATAGGGAAGACCATGTTGCTTCTCAACAGTGCCAAATTCCTTACTAATAGTAGCTCATTAAAAAGCTTTACATGCCTCTGCTCCTTGGTCTAGACTTCATGTGCACAAGACAACTTACTTTAAAACCACATGTAGGAAAACATCATGTCTGGGGGAAACATTATAAGTTCTTACCAATGCCCACGATGCACAGCACTGTTGTCATGAAGACCTCAGGGTTAACTTCTACATGTTTGTTTCATATGATCCTTAAAAATAAATAAATACATACATAAATAAATAAATAAATAAATAAACAAACAAAAGGCTCCTGTTCCTCTCTGGGAAGCTCAACTGGAGGTGATAGGGCCTTTGTTGCAGAAATGGGCTACAATCTGGGGAGAACAATGACATTGTTCAATACAAAATTATTGACAATGAATGAGCTTGCAGTAAGTAAGCAAGCCAATAGGGTTTCCCTACACAAACAAACATAAAAATGTTCATAAAAGAAAAATTTTAAAAATGCTGTCTGGAGTCATCATGGAGCCTTTTGCGATTATGACAGCTATTTCATGGCTTTGGCCCATCAAATCCTGAAGCCCATGCAAAGGCACCTGGTGCTCTTTGGAGCCTCAGAGCAGGTTTTGCCAGGTGGTGATGAATGAGGAAAAGTCAAACCAAAATAACCATGACAACTCATGGAGGATAGTACAAATTCAGTGTTATGCTGTTGCCACCTTTTATTGTTTAATGGAAACTATCCTGAAGAACGGAAAGGTAAAAACTGTTTTCTGTAAGTAGGCAAATGTATAGTCTTTATTCCCACAATGACACATGCAAGAACTAGAAGCTGTGTTTTGGACACTCCACTAAGCTTATCTGAACGTCAACACCAAGAATTGGAACTTGGTCTGGTCCAAACTGACCTTCCTATGGCATATGGTGTCTGGAAAATGGGCAGAAGTAGATCTTTGGTAGGTTGAAGCCTCCACCTTCTGTTCTGCTCACACAGACCTAAAAAGCCTGTAGCATCAGATGTACAAGTAACATGGGAATGGCCAAGATGCTTGTAATCAGCCTAAGCTTGCATTGAAATCTTTGACCATGTTGGTGTAGGCATGGCCACATCTCTGCTTTCAAGTTCACTGAGACTCAAGTTATGTGGGTATAGGGACTGTCTTGGCACAAACCCTTGAGAGAGAGGACACAGTCATCACCTTTGCATCACAACTGTGGCATGAATAGGCGATTACTACAGCAAATGGGTAGGACTCTTTACACTCAAACATGCCAAAACAAAGAAGCCAAGTAAAACTCTCTAGAAAAAATCTTGTACCCAGTTGGTCAGGGCCTGTTAAAGTAGAGAAGAAATTAGGTCGAGGTAATTATCCAATTCATGGAGTACTAACAAGCAGAAAACAGACACTGTTAATGCAGTGGACATGAAGCCCTTTAATGGTCCCATTTGGCTGGGGAGTGATTAGTGCTCACCCATTACCATTTGCGCACAAGTTTAGTTAACCCTTAGTTAATGTTCTAACTATGTGTCATTTAACTCCATCTGTTTTGTGAATTCCACATTTGCAACAAGTATATCAGTTTCTGTTTATGTTAAATGCGGAAGTTGGACCATGTCATGGACTTGACAAGGGAAGAGGGACAAGGACATAGGAAGCAAAAAGTTGTGCACCCAGGATGGATGGTAGATTGTGTTTGGGGTCTAAGCTTCATTAGTTGTTCTCACTTTTTATTCTTTGCATATGATTTGGGTTTACCCTGTTGATTACATTTGCAAAGCGGGCTGTAGCTAGCTAAGGAACTGTGGAGCGAATGTGCTGAATAGGGAAACTGCATGGTTTATCTTGTTGATGAGAGCCTTAATGTACTGTTTGGCTAATGTTGTTGTTTAAGAAATTAACTCACTGACTGGGGCCAAGGTGTTTCTTGGTGGGAGGCTGGGAAGTGTATAAGGGTTTATGAGAATACACGAGTATTTGAGAAGTGTGACGTGGTCACCTCATTATTTCACATGCTAGAATCACCAGTTGTTAATGGCTTAAAATTCAGGTACCTCTCCTTTTTTATTAAATATGGAGAATTGGTACACAGTGAGTCAATATGTGTCAGATGTGAGCCAGTAAAGGAATCAATTTTTTTTTTTTTCTTTAATAATAATTGTTTTTTTTATTCTAGATAACCATGTTAGGTTATTCCTTCACTGTGGCTGAGTGCTTTGTTTGTTGTTTCTGTTACAGTCTAATTGATAAAATATGCCAAAACATGATAAGGAAATGTCTAAAAACTACTCATGAATAAGACACGTACATGAAACATATGGTATGCTGTACAGAAGGTTTGCTAAAAACCTTGGTGAGGCTGCCACTGCCTGCCTGGTTTTGTTGAAATCCTGTGTGACCATCTTAATCATCCTGAAATCACCTTGGCTCAGACACGCTGTACCTCATATCTGAGCTGCTGAATGTCTGTCCCTGTGGACAAACAGCTGCATGAGAGAGACACTGACACACACCCACATGCATGCACCTCCACCACTGGCTTTTAGGTAAATTCAATTTGGGTTTCAATTTCTCCTGCACTGGAGGTAATGTGATTGTCATGTTCAATAAGAAATTGTTTCCCCTGTGAAGAGCTGCTTTGGTATACTAATAAGCTGTTTTGATAGGGTCGTCCTCTGTATAGAAAAAAATATTAAAATCATGCTTTGTTATCTGTCCCAGGCACAAAAAAAGGACACTCTAAAAGCCTTCGTTTCCATCACTGTATAAAACAAACTGACTGAAGCGCCTGTTTTTTGTTGTTGTTGTTCTCACATAGCCTGAGAATACCAGTGCCAATTTATATTCTCTCTCCACCAAACTAATCACAGGCCAGCGTGCAGATCTGTATTGACCTGCGGCCACTCGCATTAAAACCTATTGAATTTAGAGCTGTGGTGATTGAGCTCCCTAAAGAGCAGAGCTTTAGTGCAAGCTAAATTCATCGCTGTCTTCTCTAGGATGGATCTGTCATAGGCAACACACAATCAATAACAAAACTGACCGCTGCCTCTGTCATGCATCTAAGACTTTTATGCATATGACAACCTTTTGCTCAAATACACAGAAGCTTAAAAGTCATGAGCTCCTCGAGCTCAGACTTTATGATTAATATGGATCAGTTGATAAACAGAGACTAGTAAATATCAAATGCTGTTTTTATGCTGTTAGTCCCGATATATGCTTCAGCTGCCTGACCTAGTGAACTAGTATGAGGACGTTTTTTTATTGGTAGAGATTCCAAAGCATTTCTATAATTCTCTATTATAGAGATATGATAAGGGAGCCTGTCAAATGCCATGAGAGTAAACGTAAAAAGCCTCATAATATCAGGTCTCACCCAGGAGCAACCAAGCTCTTAATGTGCGTCGATTAATTAGTTTGTCAAGCACATGACCAGTCATTGACAAGTGATGTAAATAAAATAAAAATAAATAAATAAACAAGGCGGTATGGTGGCATTGCGGTGAGGGTTCGAAGTCTCGGGTCTGTCCAGGCTGCAGGCGACCCTGTACATGATAAGCGGTATAGAAAAATGAATAAATTAATGAATAAATGAATAATGCGGCAAAATATGTTCGTTAAAAACTGATCAGTCATCTGGAGAAATGACTGTATCTATCCAATTTATTTGTTAAAATTAAGCTTTACACATCAAACAGTTAAATGTCTTTATATTTTTTCTCCCTTAAACTGCATCGAAATATATATAAAAAAACACATACAGCATACACACACCTGCAATGCAACTGATTCAACCATTGCAATCAGACAATCTGCCATTTCCTGCACATGCATAAAAGTCATTGTTATTGTGTAAATGCCCAAACAGTCATTTTTTATCGTTGTCATGATCGCTGTCGTCTTCTCTCGATTCTCCCCAGTTGAGCAGAGGTCTTCGGGCAGATGGAACACGCGGTCTGATCCTCTGCCACCGGTTCGGAGGCCATATAATATGAGATGCTCTGCCATGGAGGAGTCCAAGTGAAACCTGCAGAAAGGAAAAATATTTTTTACTGATCATTGTCAAAACAAAACATTACTTAACTAGCAAAGACAGCTTACAATCTCCTTAAACCTACTTTAGTATTAAACAATACTATGGGGACAATACTATGGGGAACATTTTACTTAGTTCTGTGTTTATCGGTTGCTGTAGTGTGCTAACAGCAATAAACTCCTTGTGCCAAGTTTGATGTTTAAGATGTTATGGTGTTCAAACAGCATCTTTAATCTTTAACAGTACATGAGGGTGGCCAACCGGGACTTGCAGAGTGCAATCAATCAGTAAACATGAGTGCAAGGTGTGTGAATGACACCTTCAGCCACAAGCAGCGACTAATCGTTGGTGAAAGGAAGTGTGCACATCTTAAAAACTAAAAACAAAACTGAAAGTCTTTGGGATGTGCTGGAGGAGACTTGTTCAACTCTACAATCATCAATTCAAGGTCACGCCAAAATTAGATGGAAAATCTGGATGGAAATAAATGCTGTGACAATTAATCAGTTTGTTGTTAATTGTTGTGTGCAACTTTTTTTCCCAGTCTGTTTTAGCTTGGAATTCTAAAACTAATTTAGGTAATTTAGGTGATATTTGGTCATTCTCACTGGATATTATCACTAGATATGTTAGTATAGAACAGTGCATTATCTATTACATACTTTTTGCAGTACATTGCTTATTATCCAATATCTTTACTGTGTATTTCAATAATAAAACTATATTTATGAATATCTTATACATTACTATGCAAAAGTCTTGGGCACATGCAAATAAATGCTGTAGAGCAATAGCTTAAAAAAAACCTTTAAAGCGCAGTAAACAGTAGTTTATGAAACAAAGTTGTGAATGTGACATGACAATGTTTTGAGGACCCTTTAGTCTCAGATACAATGTGTGGAGTTTTATAAGGAAATTAACTACTAAGTTTTACTCAGCATCCTGCAGAACCACCCACAGTTCTTCTCAGGACTTTGACTGTTTCACCTGCTTCGACTAAAAAGTTATGGTGTAACTTTTAATTTTGTGGTGGAATACTGACGTTTGAAAATCAGAAATGTTCTTGTATTGATTCAATAATAAAGTCATTAAAAAAATCATGTTAGGTTTAATGTTAAACATTGCACTACTGTAACATTTCTACTCATAAAGTGGCATAAGGTCAACATCAATTAAACTTTCAGCATCAACGGCATTGAAAAACTCTAAGTTTCAGAAGATTTACAGTTTTTATTTGCTTATAAGGGATGTGATATGAGCAATTTAGCAAAACGTGACACCACAGGTTTTTACAACCAGTGTTCTCTTTGTTTCTTTTGCCATTTACTATGTGTAGACAAAAGAGTCGAGCCTCCCCATAAATTCCAAACCTTCAAGCTCCACCAGCAGAGCAAATCATATCTGACCTTGATTTCACTAATTTCAAATAGGATTCTGCTCAGAACCGGGTTCTTGAGAGCATCCCTATCATTCACATGGTGTCACATGGGGCAGCTGTGCCTGGAGGAGGGAGAGCGCTTAACTGTCTTAATTTAAACACAGCTAGCAGACGGTTGGTGTGGTTGGATAAGATAATCATGCAGACAGCAGAGAAATTATACTTTTATGAATTCCAGCCAGAGAAACCTCCAACTCCTCATGACTTGCAAATGTTCAAGCATTATTAGTTCAAAAAGGATTTTATGAATTTGAGAAATTAGGACGATCACAATCTAATCAATTGCACTATTGCAATTGCACAAAAGCAATTATTTGTGCTTGACAGTAAAATTAAAATTATTTGCAACAATTATTCAGACAATTTACTAATAAAATAAAATATTTTATTGGGGAAAACAGGCTCTCACATTTGACAGCTGCACAGGAGTCCAAGTTCCATATCTTATAAAGTGATAGCACATGTTCTCTACCGTTATTTGGCTTTAAGGATCAACCAGAGCCAATTCAATATAAAGTAATCAATCTGGCCGCAGATGGAGAGCGAGAGCCCAGCTTTTTGGGCATCTGAACAAGCCAGACAAAGCTTTAACTGCTTACTGCTCTCAAAATAGTTCAAATTTGGAGGATTTCTCTTTTCTTTCCTTTTTTTTTTTTGTGCAAATATCTGGAAGGTCTTTAAAGGATTAGCTGAACAGGAGGTTAAGGATCGCCAAGGTCTTTGGGTTAAACAGTCTCAGAAGCATGGTACGGTACAGTATCACAGCTAAACCCAAAGCATATATCTTCTGAACTCAATGTGATGAAACACATTAAATCCTAATTGAGCTTCAGCTGAAGTTAATAAGTGAGATGTCAGTATCAGTGAGATTTCATTTAAATAGTGGAACTGTTAGGGGGAAAAAAAACTGCAGCAACACACAAGACATGACATTAGTCTCTGCATTCACACTCGTCAAAGTCAGCTCTAATGAGACCCGAGTTTTCCTTCCTCTAACTCACAGTATACACTGTATACAGCTCGTATTAATCTGGTGAGTAGGATATATAAGGAATAACACACTCCAGGGTGTGCTGTTACAGGAATGAATCAAAGACTGGGTGGTGTGACGTGAAAATGTGATGTAGAGTTACATTTCTCACTTAAAATTGGATACTTTTCCTATAACGGCACATCCTGCAGTATTTTATTGCTGGTTTGGCTCAGTGATTTGACAACGATTACAATTTCTTTTCTTTATTAAACAATGTCACACCATCCACACACATTTTGACCCGTTCAAGGTTACTCTTAATCTAGAGCGATATCTATAAAGCAAATACGCGATCACTTACATCCTCACCAGTCTCTCTTTTGTCTTTCTTAGATTTAAAAAAAAAAAAAGGTTGTCGGGAATCCACGAAATTCCTGAGCACTTTTATGTGTCGGGGAACTTAAAGTAACAACTTTATCTCTGACTGTTACAGTGAATCTTACCTGTGACTGTCAGTTGGGACTCCCTCCAGACATCCGAAATAAACTTCACAGAACAGAAGTCCGTCTCCAACATACAGTATAAATGAACCTCTTGACACCTGGACTTTACTTGTTGTATACATTGCATTCTCTCCTCATTGTTTCTCTTTATTAACAACTGATAACTATGAACTTATCAACGTCTTCAAACTGAAAGAACCCTGGCAAAAGAATTCGGTCCTCATATGAGAACTAAGCTAGAAGGAGAATTATATATAGACTATGTAGTTCGGGGAAAAAAAGTCATGGCCTCATAGGAGGACATTAGCGTCCCAAGAGGTTAATGAGTAATTTGTTACTATAGAAAGGATAACGTTAGAATGAGTGCAGTAATATAAACCTGCAATTCATCTTTTCGGCACTGCTTTAAAAACTGCTGTTTTACAGGAAATGAAGCAACACCTTCTAAACCAATCGAAATTCAACATATAGCCATGCTATAAGGTGTGCTCAATAAGATAAAATCTCCACAGTGCTGTGACCTTTAAGAACCAAAGACACCCCTTGTGCTGGGCTTAATTAGACACTTTTTACAAACAATAAAAACAAAACACAAGGCAGGGTTTAAAAGCCGAGATTTAAATCCTTCATTGTAAGGTTAAAAATGAAGCCCCATAGCCCACAGACATCCCCCCCCAGGCCCCCCCCCCCCACACACACACTCCCAACCCCCTGTCTCACCCCGTAATGCATCACGTCAAGGTGAAACTGCAGTCTGCAGTAAATCGGCAAAAACAAACTGCCCGAAACATCCAGCAGGTATATTTCTCCAGTGATATACAACATGACAGTGTTTTGGCAAAAAATGGCTTACATACCACTGTAAAGCATGGTCTGTGTGCAGGAGAGCAAGTGTGGCAAGCATTCTGAGGAATGGACGTGCATCGGTAATAAAAGAGACAAACATAAGATGCTTATTCATTTACTTTCAGACAAGAACCGTCATTTAGAAATGTGCCAGAGGGCAAACATGTAGCAACGTCACTAAGAGTTTCTTAGCCACAGAAGAGGAGATTTGAAATTCAGACAAACTCATGTCTCGGTAAAAATAGCCTCTGACCAGAAACATTTTTCTTCATACGAGCAGTACAACATCTAAAATCTTTCTGTAAAAAAAAAATAAAAAATTCAGAAAGAGAAGGTGAGTGTTTAAGCGGAAAGGAAAAAAAGAGGGCAAAGTGACAGAAAAACACTGTTCTATTCAATAATACATTTAAAAGGCTCTCTGTGCGTGTTCGTGTGTGTGTGTGTGTGCAGTGTCAGTATAGCGCACAGCGTGGGCGAGGTGGCAGAGCAGTGCACGGCTGTAAACAATGTCCTCAGGAAACAGCTATCTTTGTGTTCCCTACGTTTTTCACACACTGCTTTTGGAGCCATCTATAAAGGTGGCATATGTCAATGAAGTGTTTGTGTTTGACCAATTCAGAGGTGCCCACATTGCTAACAAGAAAATTCTAGCAGGCAGGGAGATAGTGTACGTCGGTGGATGAGACAGTTTTTTTTTTTTTTTTTTTAGATGTGCACCGAGCAACAGTAAGGAAACAGACAGAATAAAGTTCTGTGTGACCGATACAGAATAATAATCAGCTCCTCCTTCTCCTAATCCACCAGTCTCTCACAGTTACATCCACTTGTTTTCTATCAGTTTGCAAAGTGTGTTTTCGCTAGATTTGGTAAGTTTTTCAACATCTTTAGAGATTATGGCAATTACTACCATTTTTAAACAGTTGTTAGCACTCTGCAGTCCTGCACTCAACATGGCTCTCCAAGTCATATCACAGCTGCTGGTCACTGATCACTATTGTATCCACAGAGCCTGTCAATGATCTCTATTGTTCCCAAAGCCCCAACACTGATCACCATTG
>JAQMYK010000002.1:25393872-25405946 GCA_030014345.1 Clarias buthupogon
TGTGTTATTTTATAGTTTTGAAATCCCCAGTATTGTTGTAGAATGTAGAAAATAAATCGCTAAACACAAACAAAGAAATTTGCAAGTGACCCCAAACTTTTGAACGGTAGTGTATATATATATATTTTTTTTTATTTTTATTTTTTTTTCTTTTTACATTGATTTGCACCTTATTAAGATAGTCGAAATAACTATTAGGAATTGTCCAATTCTTGAACCGCATTGCACATCTTCTGCTAAACCATTTATGCTAACAAAGCCACCAAGACAACAGTGTGAACTCCAAGATAAGCACACCTGTCACCTATCTAACTAATGGATTACTAGACTATCTAAATTCAGCTGTAGCAAGTCTAGCTAATGGTAAATAGTGGCAATATTTGTCAATATTGAGCAAAATTCACAAAGTTTACATTATGCGATAATTATATTATAATTATAAATACATGACATTATCCTTAATTTCATTAGGTAAACAATTTTACTTTTTAAATATGAATGCATATATTTAAGTAGGAAACTTTTGACAGTAGCCTAAATTTGTCACAATCCTCCTGTATACATGACGGGGTTTTGTGTTGTTGACTTTTGTGTTCTGTCAGACTCCTATACGGACATTTGGCTTTTCCCAGCATGCACTTCAGCCACATTGTCCTAATTGTCTTCACCTGCACCTTGTTCTGTTCTCATCAGTTTGCCTATTTAAAATCATTGTTTTAACTTGTCTTTCGTCTATTGTTCTTTTTCCTGTTAGTTTCTGAGTTAATGTTACCTTGTTGTTTTTACTGTAGTTGTTGTTAGTGGTTTCATTAGCATTAGCAATAGCCTATAGTTCCTAGCCATTGTTGTAGTTTTCAGGTTCCTTTTAGTACCTTGGGTTTGTGTTCTTTAGGGCAGTGGTGGTTAACCGGTTAAGACTGTGGGTTACTGGGCTACTGATCGGAAGGTTGGGGGTTCAAGCCCCAGCACTTCCAGATTTTCACTGTTGAGCCCTTGAGCAAGGCACTTAACCCTACCCTATGTTTTAACTCCACTTCAGTAAACAACTGTCTGCACTTGCTTCCAGCCTCAAATTCATGCATTATATATATTATTTATTCATATATTTTCTTTCTAGCACTCTGGTCAATACTGAATTTCTCCTCAACTAGCCTTATCTATACATTTCCACTTCCAATTTGTTTACATTTTTAAAATAGTTTTGTTACTTTTCCTACTACTGAAAATGGATAATTTCACTAAATAAAGAATTTTTTTTTACTCTGAGCAAGGCATATGAAAAAGCATCAGGATCATTATAATTAGAAACAGAGCCTTTCAAAAAAAAAATGCCAGCGGTGGTGTCTCTGTCAACAATATATTTGCGAGGTTGTATTCCCCCTGAGCCTTAGCTGCATAGCTGAGGTCCTTTTTAAGCTCTATTTATAGTGTTGGCTTCATGCTGCAATGTCAAAGTAACTTGAGTCCATCTGGTCAGTCCCAGCATGTTGCTTATCAGCTGTTGGCAGCATGTTAAGGAACTCTCATTCTGCCACAGACGGTCCATACAGTCTGATGGAGCAAGTGGTGGAAGAGCTGCAGGGGCTCAACATAGGCAGCTCCAACTTGCTGGCCCTGCCCGACCCTTGCCCCTGGGATAGCGACGATGAAGAACTGGGCACTGGGGGAATCAAACCCAAATCATCACCTATTCCAAGGAGCCGAAGCTCATCGTTCTCTTCCGATGATGATGATGATTCCCAGCCTCCACCTTCCATCTCTCGGAGAGTGTCTTTTGCAGATGCTTTTGGCTTAAATTTGGTCTCTGTAAAGAAGTTTGATACCTGGTCCATGTGTGATCTGTTAGACCCATTGGAGGTTGATCTTAAGGTTGGGAAGGAGTACTTTCTGAGACTTCTCTTTGCTCTTCCACTGACATTGGAGGAACTGATCTACAGGGTCAACGAGCAGAAGGTGGTTCTGGAGAGTCTGGAGCTTCTCCCTGGCACAACCACATTGAAAGGGACTGTTCGTGTTATGAACTTGTGTTTTGATAAGCTGGTCTACATCCGTACTTCTCTGGACTGTTGGAGCAGCCATTTTGACCTGCTGGCAGAGTACGTGCCTGAGTCAAGCGACGGGGTTACGGACTGTTTCTCTTTCAAGCTAACGCTGGTGCCTCCTTTTGGGCAGCAAGGAGCCAGAGTGGACTTTTGCATTCGATATGAAACACCTTCTGGAGTTTTCTGGACTAACAACCATGGGCAGAACTTTGTTTTGTTTTGTCATGAAAAAGCCAAAGAGCAAGACGAAAATGACAAACTTAAACCAAAAAGCTGTCTGAAAACAAGCAGGTGAGCAGGTCAGAAATCTAGTTACAATACTTACAATTAATGTAGTAAAGTTATAGGATTTAATATGAATATGGATTTGTTGTGATGTATTATAAGTATGCCTTTAGTAAGTTCTATCCCAGAACATTATTATTAATAGTAATATGTATTATGTATTACTTCACTAATCTGCTGTGTGAATTTATAAAAATGATTCTGTACTTATTTATTTTTTAGGCATTCCTCTATAACCAGCATTACCTCAAATACAGAGGAAGTTCCAGGTAATAATTTCACTTCAAATGTTTTCTGGACATTTAAATTTGTTTGATGCAGATACTAGATTATGGTGTTATATCTCCTATTCTGATTATTATTAGAAATAATCCTTAATTGTGGAATACTTGCCCTTACTGAACCTGTGGCTGTCAAAGAAGATAAAATACAGGAGGAACACATAAAACTGAAGGTATGTTCAGATATATATATACCTTTATACATTTATATATACACTGTATATTAATACAACTGGTCTAAGCATGCCATTGTGTTCTATGGCTATTAACAAATATTAGATCCATAAGCGCTTCTTAGCTCTTTTCAATAACACCTTCATAAAGCAACAATCATTGAAAACCATTTGTGTACAGTATATTAAGCATCAAAAATAAACAGTAAATGTAACAGGCTTTTACAAAAGCTAGTCCATGAGAAACTGGAGTGTTGTCACACAGTCACATGGGCTGACCTTTTTCCGAGAGAATATCATGTGACTGCTGAGGTTAAGCCTCTCGCAAGCATTAACTGTACCGTGGGCCTAGAGAGACACATGAGAACCACAGATACAACTAAAGTCACACTGCTCTCCATGCTGGACTTTGAGGACATCTGTTTCAGATTAACATTGATGGACGCTTTTAAATGTGACACAGGGAGAATAGACACGTTATTGTGCAATCAATTTTTTGTTAAATGTGTATTGGGAAAAAAACATTTAATCACTTCATTAATATCTAATTTTAATTAATATCAGGCTAAATAAAATCATTTATTTATTTCTTAAAAAAAGAACTCTTTACTTAATGACCTAATGTCTCCAGACCTCATACTTTCCTCTCATACAATGAGCTTCCATCAGCTAAATAATTACATACATGTATGTGATGATTGATAAAGCCACAGAATCTTCTAGCACGGCTGAACTCGAGAAATGTCCAGTTTCTAAATGATGGCAAGGTTTTGAATATATGAACAATATGGAATGGTATGGAAGAATATTACAGTGCTAAGGTGAATTGAATAACATTGATTATCAATTATATAGCAGTAAACTGGTGACAGGATCATGGGCACCCAAGGCCCATCTACGCCCACGGGGACCAAAGGCCGGCCCACCCGACCCGATCCCACAGAAAAACCAATGCAGCACAAACTGATGAATAAGCCAATGCTGGGCATGAAAGAAAGACGTCAGAACACCCATCCGGCAAAGAGCCCAAAGGCTCCAACCCGACCTCCAAATTCCGCAGATATCCCTATCCGCTCGAGCACCCATGGAATGTACCAGACGAACGAGCCCGATCCAACTTCTTGGTACCTGGTGCTGCTAACTTCCTGGTACCAGACACCACAGCACAGTCCCAGAAATCCTTTGGAGCCATGCCCTGAAGGGCCAGAGCTGCCTGGGCAGCACAATGGGAATCCAAATCCTAGGTGGTTTTAATCTTTAAATGGCTTTAATGTTATGATTGATCTGTGGATGTACTGTACATGTGGATGCTTTGAACAAATGTACATAATGGTGCATCAGTGAGATATTAATTAACTGAAATATTAACAATAATTAACAATATTATTAACAACAATATTATCAACATACATTGAAATATTAACAATATTAATATTTTATAACTTGAATGATTAACAATGGATGTACCTCATCTTATTGATGCAGTCAGAAGGATAATGGGGGGAAAAACTGTACTTTCAAATAGATTTATGAGATCTTTACTTTAAACATTCTCTTTCTGAAAGTAATCTGCTGTTCAGTATACTGTATTATAGTTCAGTTCAGTTTGCTCTCTGGTGACCCTTGCTTTAGAATAACTTCAAAGCTGTTTTTAAAATCTAATATACTTTCTATATTGGTAGGAGGAAAACAGCAGACTCTGTAACAAGAGAAGCAAAAGAAAAGCTGCACGGATGGCAAAAGTACAGCAGCACTTTGCCCAAAGAGATGACAATGAATTCCAACAGACTGACAAAGACGCTGATGAAGTGGATATCTCTGTTCCAGCAATAGATGAGGCACCTTTAAACCTGTCAACGCCACAAACTGATGTCACCTCTTTGCCGGCTGAAGAACAGAATTCTACTGTTGGTTCCATGGATGTTCACAAAAACCAGCTTCATGCTACACAAACTCAAACACAGGAAAAGGACAAAATTCCAGTAACAAACCCTGAACTAATGATTTCCAAATCCCACACAGGGCGACCCCCCTTGGACTCCGTAAACACTCATAATTCTGCGTTAGACTCACAGCTGTTAGAGAGCAGCCAAGATAAAGAGACAGATGCCAGCCAAAGTATTTTACTTAAGTACCAAACTTCAGACAAGTCTAATGATAAGAGTATTGAAAAAGCATGGGAATGCTTTGAAAGGATGGGGTGCACTGCAGACATAAACAGCAGCGTAGTCGAAACAAATCATGTGGATAACACACTTTTGAAGAATAACGAAGGCTTGGAATCGCCCGGTCATCAATACACGTTTGAGACAATAGTGGCTCCACTTTACCATCAAGTCTTTGAAAGAATGGAAAATGACAGAAGAGGGGTTAAGAACAGCACATGCAAAGCTGACAAGTCAGTTGGGAACCTAGACCATGGGAGTCTGAGAGCGGTCACGTACGCAAGTGTAGAGACAAGGTCAAATCCAGAAATACCAGTTAAATCAGAAACACATGTGAACAATTGTCCTGATTATCATGAGGACTGTTCAGAATCCTTAAATAACACAAGGTGCACTACTGAAAATGATTTATCTTTTCCCTGTGTGAAAACAAAACTTGGTGCAGAGATTGATTTTCAGGACAGCGCTTTACCAGATATCAATGACAATCTGGTGGATGATGACAGTTCAGGATCAAAAATAGCACAACCTATAGAGAAACAACCTTCATTAGAACACCTGCTCTCAGTTTCCGGAGAAGAATCTACAATTGATCAGACAGAAATGATTTTTGTAAAAAACGAATGTTCGGACGATTCAGAATATTCACAAGAAAACAAACCTCCCTGTAGTGAAGATTCATTAAACACCTTACATCAGGAGCTGATATGTAGAGACAGTGCACAGTCAGAAGAAGGCCCAATACCTGCCAAGCCCTTATCAGCTATAATTATTGAAAATACACACTCTGAGAGCAGATCAGTCACCCAGAGATCTTTTGAAACTCAAATTAGCGATAATAAAATGCAGAACCAGGAAGACGAAACATCAGAGCAAACCTTGAATACTCATATCAAGTGCCTGGAGGAAAGCCGCCCTCCCATGCCTGACTCTGCTCTGTTCCATTCTGACATTTTATCAAATGTCACACCTAAAATTATCCAAAGTGACGCTTCATCTCCCTCTCAGGATCTGACACAAGTGAGCATCAAACCCCAAACTGAAGCCACTATTTTCTTTAGTAAAAACCTAGGGACGACGGTTCCCGAATTCCAAACTATGAAGGACGCAAATCTGATAAACAGTCATAGCTCTCATCATGTTGGATTTGAAACAGAATCAAACCCAACTGACGGACATGATGGTGGTGAAAGGGAAAATATGGGAAAAGACACTGAAACTATTCAGACAGAAATCGGCTCAGAAGATGTAGCTGTAGATGGGATCTCACCAAACCATATAGATACCAGCCAAATCAATACAAATAAAGAACATGATATTTTATGTTTAAATTGTGCTGTTGATTTTGATGAACTTTTAGATAAGGATATGGCTATGTTTAATATTAGTATCAATCCTGACAATCCTGAAGCTGTCTCACAAAAAGAGGAAGAAGAAAAAGAGGTTCAAGAAAATGTCCAAGTAAACAATCCTGCTACAAATGAAGAACAGCAATTTACAGATATGACAGAAAAGCAATCAGAGGAAGTAAAAAATATAAGAGAAGTAGAGCAACAATTAGAGGAGAAAGAAGAACAGCAAGAAGACAAACAAGCAGATCATGTAGAAAAAGAAGAACAAGAAAATGATGAAAGAGTAGAATTAAGTTATGATGACAAATGTAATCGTGAGTCAGACTACGCAGAGGATGACAAAGAAGAGGAAAAGAAGAATGAAAAGGAAAAAGATGGAGAGCCAAAAGGGAACGCAGGGGAATGGGAGGATGAACAAGATCTTAAAGCAGAAATGGAGGAGCGGGAGACGGTCAGTGGAGTCACATCGGTGGCTGAGCTACAAAGCATCCCTAACATAAACTCTATTATTAGAGATGTTCATCTACATGATGGACAGGAACAGCAAAACTCAGGTTTGGAACAGACATCTGAGCAACCAGTAGGCGAAAGCCACTTCATTGGTGAAGAAGAAATTTTCAGTGGAACCAATTCATCTCAGCAAGCCCTGACACCAAATAGTGACGAAGCATTCAGTGACGGAAATAATGAGGCAGCAAACAGCTTGAAATTTGCTGATGGAGGGGAAGACGTGAGCTGCCAAATAGACAGAAAGCATGTGGCAGAAGTTGGTCTTTGTGAAGTTGACACTTTACTAGAAAAGCAGACTGAGAACATGGATGACAACACCTCGACTGAATCTGTAAGCGATGATGAAATGGAGCTGTGTGTCCTCAGACTGAAGAACACACAGCAGTTAGGACTTAAAGATGGAATATATATGGGAAAAAGACACTCCATAAGCAGAACATTGACAATACCATCTCCCATGCCTTCAATTTCAGAATTTGTGGATGAGGACGTGACAAATGAGGAAATGATGGATATAGAGAGAGACCCACTCGCTCTATCGGATGAAGGGGAAGGGTTCAGTGAACCGAATTTGTTATGGTGGAAAGAGTTCTTCTCCTCTGATAATATGCAAAGAATTATTGTGTACACCCTATTGTTTGTTGTTTTTTTAATTACTACATATATTTGGGACTTTGTTGCATGCTTTGGGCTCTACATTCTTGCCCTCTATTGGCTCTACTTTCAAGTACAGAGTGAGCCTTTGAAAGGTACTTGACCCAGCAAGACTTTTATCGGTTTGCAAATTGAATTTCCTAATTATGGGCCATTATCTGTATTTAAGTTGTATTTGTTTGTTAGTGTATATTGACTCAAAGGTCTCGTTCAGTACAACATGACAATGCAAAACAGATTTGCATATGCAGTGTGTGTGCTAAATGGGAACTATGTTTTTGATAGTGTTACTTACAGCCATCTTTAAATATTATATATAAATGAAACCCATTTATGTTGTAAGATAACACTCCTCAGGTCAAGTTCCCTTTAGACACTTTTCATCCATGTTTGGCTTTAAATACAAAACTAAATACAGTGAGCAACTGAACACATATCTTGATTTTCCTTGTCAGAAACAAAGCTAATGCAGTCATGTAGCAGAGAAACTTTCTAAAGTTTCTCAAAATTTCTTTGTCCTGTGGACTCCTGTGGTCTTGGTGGAAACCTAAGTGACCTTCAGAAAACACTAACACTGGAGACTCCTTCCACATGGAAATGCATCACCATGTCGATTACATACGGAGCTTTTCATGTTAAATGACCATTTTAAATATATTTATTAGTAATCATAGACTATGTTGTGAATCTTCCATAAAAGTGCCTGTGAATGAGTTGTTACTTTAGAAATGATGCTGTATTACATGTGCTGTAATATAAACCTGAGATTTACTTGGCGCTATTGTCAAAACTGCTAGTACAGAAGATTAATCAACAGCCAGATTTGAGAATTTAATGGCACTGTGATGTAACAAAAATATTACTGATGGTAATATTGTTGATCATTGTTAACATCCATTAACGATGATCCAATCAACATTATGCTTATGTCATGCTTATGTTATGTTCATGATATGCTTATGTTATTCTTATATTATGCTCAGTATTAAAATTGGGCTGCATGGCATGCATTGTCATTGAAGTGTAATTTGTGCATGTTGGCTAGATGTACAGTATATGTGTGCTAGCTGTGCTGAAGTTTATGTTATATGATTCTTTGAGCTGATCTCAGAGCAGTTTTAATAAAATTAGTGATTCCATATGAATGTTTCAGCATAAACGCCGATGTATTTAAGATAATACGTGAATATCTGATTGATAAATTCAAGATATGTAGTTTAAAAAAAAAACAGTCACTGATAGCTTTGATTGCAAAGTTACTGCAGTGATTAATATGTTTCAGCTGGCAACATTTTTAACCCTGACTGATGCACTGAGCAGGTTTTATTTCTTTAATAACCATGTCAGTAGATGTATTCTGTAGTCATGAAAAAAAGATTTTACTGTGTATCAAAAGGGTTAAATTATTGGCCTGCATCAAGGACAGAAAATTTACTGAAATTACTGGAATTGGGTTAAGAACTGTCCAACACAGCATTAAAACCTGGAAGGATATTATTGAATCATGAACTCTACGGAAGAAATGTGATCGGAAAACAAATTATAAATGACTGTGATCGGAGACCACTTAAACGCCTGATAAATTGCAGTGTAAAAAAATTTACAAAAGAAACCACATCTATGTTTCATAGTGAAAGAGCTGTGTGGCCATAAAATTACTTATTAGTGAGACTAATCAGAAAAAAGGCTTCAATTTGATGAATTGCATCCATTGCATGAGCAATGGAAAAAGGTTACGTAGTCTGATGAGTTCAGATTGACTGTATTCCAGAGCGATGGTGCGCCAGCGTACGAAGGGTAGCACACCCATCATGCATAATGCCCACTGTACAAGCCTCTGGAAGCAGTGTTATGATCTGGGGTTGCTTCAGTTGGTCAGGTCTAGACTCAGCAAACGTTATGTTGCAATATAATCTTAGCTGATGACGTGAATGTACTGAATGAACAGTGTATCACATCAATGAAGTTTTTCTTCCCTGATGTCACAGGCATATTCCAGGACAACAATGCTGAGATTCATCTGGCTCAATCTGTGAGTGACTCTTGGAGCATGAGAAATCACACATGAATTGGCAACCAAAACCATTTCCCTTAACAATATAATGTAGAAAGGTTTTTCAATGTGCTGGAGGAGACTTTACAGAGTGCTTCAACTCTGTTATCATCAATATAAGACATCAGCTAAAATGAGTGAAAATCTGGATGGGAAAAAATATTGTAATGTTGCACAAGGTTGTGAAAACAACTCAACTTGCAAAGCTACAGGAGCTCCAATGAAAAAAAGTTTTTTTCTTCGCCAGCCATCGTATGTTGCTGAAAATATTTTCCAGTGTTCCTGGGAGTGTGCATTAAACCTACTGAGGATGACTCTTGATCCTGCAGTATCCAAGTTAATAATACGCTCTCCAGTAATAGTGCAGCACAAAACTTCTCCCGGTGCTGACCTTTTATTAAAATGTAGAGAGGGATTTTGTCATGCTAGTGCAAAAGTGTATCTGTGGGCTAGTATACACATGGGATTTGAACTTAATAAACATAAAGTGAAAAACAGTAACAATTAATAAAAATATGTAGTTAAAAAAAAAAAGTCCACATTCACAGAAGTAATAAAAGATACAACTCAAACTGAAATCACAGAGTGAACCTGGATGAAGACAGCTAATGGTGCCCAAATGGACAATTTCTGACCTTGCGCACAGCTGCAGCAGAGAGGTTTAGATTAATACTGTCTGCAGTCCAAACATAGCACTGTCACCTTGTTCCTGCCTCAGAGTCTGTGTGTATGGACTTTGCACGTTCTCCCCGTGCACCCTGTGGTGGGTTTCCTCCAGGTACTCCGGTTTCCTCCTGCGCAGTCCAAAGACATGCAGATTAGGCTTATTGGCGTACTCAAATTCCTGCAGTGTGTGAATGTACTCTGTAAGGAATTGGCACCTCATCCAGGGTATGCCCCTCCACGTGCCTTCAGGCCCTCCTGCCGTGACACTACATAAAGGATAAATCGGTATAGATAATGATGATGATGATGATGATGATGATGTTTGGATTCCAAACATAGTCTTCTTGCACCTCCAAGGTTAAGGGCTCGTTTCCCGCCTTGGGGTCTGTGTGCATGGAGTTTGCATGTTTTCTCTGTGCTTAGTGGGTTTCCTCCGACAGATTGGAATTGGTGTTCCTGTAGTGTGTGAATGTGTGTGTAAAGGTTGACCGGAGGTCGTAAAAATGATAATGAATACAATGGTCACTAGTTGGACTACAGAGGTTGCTATAAGAATGGATGGATGGATGGAATTCCAAAAATGACACCATTTTACTGTAAAGTGAAGAAGGGTTGATTGTATTATAAAGTTTGATGTAGGGACTTAAAATTATTTAATATGAATATGATTATTAAATGATATACTTAATATGATTAGGAAGTGAAGTGTTTAGGACAACGAGGCGTATGTTGTAGCATATAGCTAGCTATCACAGAATATTGGAGAATGCAAAGCGCGCGCCCGCTCAGTAGACATGGACGCGCGAGAAGGTCGCGCGGTTCGTGCGTCACGGGTCCCGGTGGCGCGCGACCGTCAACAGCAGCAGCAGCAGCGACCCCACGGCGTCAGTGTCATGGAGCACCAGTTCAGCGTCTCTGCAGAGCCCGATTCCGAACCCGGCGTACGGACAGACGAGCTGTGTGAGCGGGACGAGCAGGAGAAGCTGTCCGGTGTTGTGAAACGCGTCCACCGAAAACTGCGGAGGAAATATATTGAAGGTGAAGCGGCTAGCCAGTCAAGCTAACGTTAAACTAGCAGAGTTAGCACGTATCTGGCACTATTATTTTATTATAATGTTCTCAGGAAAACTATAGAAATTGGGTTAAATTGTATAAAGTTATGGTTTGTACTTTGTGTTGCCATTGAGTCGTCATGTTTTTAAACTTATGAAATGTGTTAGCTAGATTGCTAGCGTCTGACGTTAAGGTTACGTTTATTACCTCAGCCAGACTAATAATAAAACTGGCTCAGCAGAACTGCTTCCCGGTTTTACTACCTGTTACACAGCTGTGTCGCAGTTTGAATTCATTTAAAACATTTCTGACATATTCTGACATTTAGTGCAGAAAGAAGTGCATAAAATTACTACTACTACTACTACTACTAGAGCTGAGTTTCAAAACTGAACATTCACCTCAGATCTAACAAATTCACCCGTCATTCCTGTGAGAGAACGAGTCATGACATTTCCTCTGGAAGTGGAAATATAATATAATTAATTAGTTAGTTTTAGCCCCAGGCTTTATTCTCTAGTTGTCAGGGGAAGTTATACAGGATATAAAACGCTGTCATGCAGGGGGCGTGACCAGACCTCTTACAGTAGGGTGGCCAGGGTAGGTACTAGGTATAAATGGATGTATTGGCAGAATTTAGAGTGGAGCAAAATATCAAACCACATTCATAGAAAATGACTGTGTATTGCCACACCTATATATATAGTCTAGCAAAAGGCATTGGTGGCTCAGTGGTAGGTTTCTTGCCTGCCATGTGGAAGGCCCGTGTTCAAACCCCAGCCACTGGATGCAGTGCTGGTCCCAAGCCCGGATAAAATGGGAGGGGTCGCCACAGCCGAT
>JAQMYK010000002.1:25711505-25722054 GCA_030014345.1 Clarias buthupogon
ACACACACACACACACACACACACACACACACACACAAAGTGAAGGCGTATTTCTAGTGTAGAGACTGACGGGGCCTGTGGTCGTACAGTGTACTGATCCGCTGCTCGGCTGCACGACGTCTGGAGGAGGTCCAGTGAAGTCTGATGAGACGCCCCGTGTCGTCACGTCAGGCCTGAGGAGCGGTCTGTTCTTTCGGGGAAGTGTCATCGTGTGTGTGTGTGTGTGAGGCGTAGTCAGTGTTTTCACTCCTTCCAGGAAAAGCCTTTCAGAAATGTAAAAACACTTGAGGTACAGTACAGATCTCACACACCTCAGGGTTTTAATGAGGACCGGGAGATTTCTAGCACCAGATACAGATACTGGCATTGTGTTTTACTCCGTCTGTCTGTCTTTCTGTCTGTCTCTGTCTTAATCCTTTATCTTCAGAACTCTTTCTCTTAGTCTCTCTCTCTCTCTCTCTCTCTTTCTCTCTCACTCTGTCTCAGTCTCTCGCCCTCTTTCTGTCTCAATCTCTGTCTCTATCGCTATCCATTTGTTTCTCTCTCTCTCTATCACACACATACACACCCTTTCTCTGTCTTCGTCTCAACTTCTCGAGTTCCCCCTTTGTCTCTCCTTCCTCCCTTGTCTCTCTTGTGTGTGTGTGTGTGGGTGTGTGTGTGTGTGTGTGTGTGTGTGTGTGTGTGTGTAACATTTCTGAAAGCTGTGCTGATAGCATTTACTGTTAGCTAGTGACTTAACCTCCCAATATAGAATTCCTCTAGGTTGCATTAGCTATTAGTCTAATTCAGACCTGGTCCATCAATACTTAAACATACACACACACACACACTCACACACACAAAGCCACACAGGTGTTTCCAAGGGAAGTGGTGAGTCCCTACACAGAGAACGTCTGGTATGCAGTATGGGTCGTTGCTCTTGTACGTTTCCTGGCTTTGCAAAAACATGTTTACCAGTAGTGATAGAGACAGCATCTGGTGTGTGTGTGAGTGTGAGAGTGTAGGTGTGTGTGTGTGTTGAAGCGCCCGTCCTCGGTTATCAGCTCAAAGCAAAAGAACTGCAGGTTTCAACACGCGTCTGAGGGCAGGAACTCCTCGCTCTCTTCACCACAGAGATGCAGGAGTGTTCTCGACACCGCCCCCTGCTGTCAGCACAGCTGCATTTCAGTCTCTAACAGGGATCGTGATGAAATGAACTGATCAGGACGTGTGTAATGAAAGGGTTAGAGGGTGGTGCGGTGACCTTTTGCTGACCTTTTCCCCACCGGACGCTGATCCGCAGTTCCAGTCGGAAACGGGCCTCGGGGTTTCGGACATGCGACATCGATCCGATGCGGCCTTTCGCAGGGACGTTCGCGACTCTTTATCACACGCTGCAGGAGTTTATTCACTGGCCTCCGTCTGATGGAAAACGACACGGCGAAGAAAAGGAGACAGACATGTAAATAAACTGACGAGGGTACAGAATAAGCGCTCACTTATCCTCCGGTGTGTGTGTGTGTGTGTGTGTGTTTGTGTGCGTGTGTGTAGATGACGTGCTGGCAAGAGACGCAGGCGAGTGTGTAATCTGTCTGGAGGAGCTGCAGCAGGGAGACACCATCGCCAGACTGCCGTGCCTCTGCATCTATCACAAAAGGTAAACACACACACACACACACATGAAACCACTCGAACCATTGTACCCCCCCCCCCTTTTTTCCCCCCCCGAATCACTTCATCTGTTCATCCTTTTTAGTTTTCACACTAGGCACGATTGATTTGTTTTTGTTCTCTGTTCTCGGGTACGCTGTGCCTAAAGGTGCGTTCCGATCGGCCTGAAATAACCTGCGAAGTTACACTTCATAGGGTGTTAAGTGCGATTCCAAACCGCAGGGAGTGAAACTGCTCACTTTCAAGGGAACTGAGGATGGTGTAGGGAACGAGTGGACAACAGGTCTTCACTTCACCGAAAAGGGAACGAAAAATGTGCCATTGCGTCTCGCTCGAGCGTGAAAAAAATGGAGCCCGAAAAAGAATAATTATTATCGTGGACAAAATTATATTAATAGGACGCAATAATTAAATTTTTTATTTAATTAAGAAATATGTAGAAGTATAAAGGCTAGAAATCTGAAAAATTATGTACATCTTTAATCATTTATTATTATTATTATTATTAATCAGTAATGTATTTACAAGTTATACACGTTCCAATAGTATATGTTTAATATTAATAAATATTCTATATTTAATGTCCGCGGTGTGAAATTTTCTCAGCAGCAGCGACAGGTATCCCAGGTGCTTATGTTACCATGGTAACACACGGAGTAAATGACGTCAGCGCTGGGTGTTCTGAACGGCTGAGTTTTGTCCAGGGAAGTTGAGTAGGGAGTAGGGAGCACCCTGTGAAGTGCACTTCGGAACGGAACGCAGCTCTAGTATTAGTGATGTTACGGTAAAAATGTCAAGAGCGACGCTCTCGCGTGCCTTCCTACTGTATCAGCTACGGCTGTGTGGGTCAGAGGATGAGATTAATGTTTTCTATGCGAACATGAAGATTTCAGGGGGACAGACAGCACTGACGTCGCAGACGTCAAATCCGTGCTCAGGTACAATTGCCTCCCATATTTAATTTGATCCATGGAGGCGACTCCAGAGCTAGTTTGGAGTCGGTGCCCAATTTCGAACCAGTTTTTTGTTTTCAGACAGCCAAAGCGCACCAGCCCTGAGGCAGAAAAACGGTTCCACAGAGCCACTAGGACAAAGGACCGTTACATCAGGCTGGGCTGGGTCATCTTAAAAAAAAAATAATAAAATGGACTCAATATACAGTACAATGGGCAGCTTTCTAGCAAAGATAAAGGCAGGAGAACTGCTCGCAAAACCAGGTTGAAGTCGTAGCTTTCCTTTAACATGTTTTTCTTGTCGCTAGCATTACTTCTAGCGCCCGTATTGATGAGAAAGTAGAGACATACATGGACATATACAATGACATAATGACGTGAGACTCTAGCACCAAAAAGAAAACGCAGCACATGGACACGAGTCCGAAAGATCTAATGATACAAATCCAGCTAATGTGTGTAGTAACACAGTAACACATTAACACATAAGTGTCCATTTCAGTTTCACATTCCGACTTAAAAGCACGACTCGGGAATGCATGTAGTAATTACACCACTCGCTCTGACAATAGCAGGTACTGTAGCAGTAGATCGCTAAGCTAAACACACTTAAATGTAAAAGCCTAAAGCTAAACGTCTAAAGTGTGAAGTCAGACAAACACTAGGAGAGTCAGGAGACGTGCCGGGTTTCGGCAGACAAGGCAAATAGGGGCCTCCGAGTTGCGCAGTGGTAAAGTGCTCGTCCCATCATCCGGAGATCGCTGGTTCGGTTCCCGGGTGATGCTGTGGCCTCTCATTATCATACCTGGACGTCTAGAGAGAGCTGATTGGCCGAGCTCTCTCAGAGGGGAGGGATGAGAGGTACTTCATGCTCCCACATTAATCTCGGCTCTACAGCCAATCAGGGGCGTCTGTGAGCTCACGCAAGCGGAAGGAGCGGATAGCGCTGTCCTCCCGGTGTGTTACGCCGCCCCCAACGGTGCATGAGCGAGCAGTCGAAAAGATGCGGTCGGCTGGCGTCACGTGGTTCCCCCGAAGTCTTCGGCCCTCCCGACTGAGTGGTAGTACAGTAGTAGCCTTAATGTGGGAGCCCCCTAGTGACAGGGAGGAATGGGATACGACTAAATTAGGGAGAAAATCCGGGGAAAAAAAATTTTTTTAAAGATTTTTTTTTTAAAAAGACAAGGCAAGGCAAAAAAATATGTTCATGTTTCTGCAAAAGAACTGCTGACATGTAAAGCTGGTTTGTAGCGAAACAAAATTACCAACTACTGTTATTGGTGTTAATAATTAATTATTGTAGGAAATTTGTTGTGTTTTATATTTATGTATACTTTTAACTTTTAATATATTGTTTGTTTGTTTATTTACTTATTTGAATTAAAAGCCTTTCTTTAATGTTATGCACCATTTTTTATGGCTCTTTTTAAAAAGTATTATTTATTTTTTTATTTATGTATTGGTTCAGCCATTGTTTAGCCGCTGGTACCATTTTAAAAGTTTTACTTTGGCACCAGTATTGTGTAAAAAACTAAAAATAATAATAATAAAAACATTTTTAATGATACTCAACCCCAGGTCAAATGTTCTCAGGAACGATCCCTGGGCCCTAATGTGAAATCGTCCTTAGTTACCAAACGATCTAGCTACAGTATTTATCTCAGGTACACTTCCTGACTGTAGCGCCGTGTCGCTCCTCCTCCCCCTCGGTCAGTAGAAAGACTTTCTGAAACATTCTTTGTAAGAACAGTATCGTCAAGTGCTTCAATCACTCGATAGTTGAGGACTGAAGTTTCCTACAGTCTACCTGAGCCTCCAATAATGAACTGGACTCCATTTTAACTTAAACACATCTCCTGTTATACTGAACGTCCAGTCTCACACAGTATGATGCAGATCAATCCCTGCTATCCGTTTCACCCAGATGAGGATGGGTTCCTTGTTGAGTCTGGTTCATCTCAAGGTTTCTTCCTATTACCACTCAGGGAGTTTTTCCTTGACACCATCGTCCTCAGTTTGCTCATCAGGGACGATTTTATTATTTTGATTCATACACATTCACATCTCATACAAACAAATAAAAATGTATTGAAATTGAGTTTGCAAAACCCATCAAGTCTCTCTTGAAGACCTTCCCAGGAAAGCAAGACCAAAACTTACCTCTGCTGCAGAGAAGTTCATTTAGAGTCACCAGCCTCAGAAATCACAGATTAACAACCAGCACCTCGGATTAGAGCCGTTATGAAGGATTTACAGAGAATAAGTAGCAGATATACATCTCAATATCAACTGTTTAAAGAAGATTATTGTGTGTTTTGGACGGCATCAGTATTGTTTTACAGTGTAGAAAGAAATCGAAATGAACGATCATGGAGTTAGAAGGTGTTTCCAAACTTTTGACTGGTATCAAAAGAGTCCTGACCCTAAGAACATGTGAACTTTTGAAACAGGACTTAAATTCAGACCTGATTATCCTCTAGTGTGTATCTCTGATGACAATATAAACATATTGCTCAGGAACAGACTCAAAGAGGGGGAAAAGATTAACCCTTTTTTTTCCCTCCCCGGTTACTTTCTTTCTGATGATTTTTTTCTCCTCTTCTTTTAGTTGTTGCTGTTGTTAAAAAAAAAATTTTTAAAAGAAGCAAAATTACTACTAAGGATGGTTTCATGTTTTAAAATGCAGTAGGTGTTTAATTCCAGTATTATAAACGTGTGTGTGTGTGTGTGTGTGTAGCTGTATAGACACGTGGTTTGAGATCAACCGCTCCTGCCCTGAGCATCCTTCTGACTGACCTCCATTTCCTCATACTACTGCTGAGAAAGGTGTGATCTCTCTCTTCCTCTCATTGATCAGCAACGCTCGTAGGTTATAGAAAACTGATGGGTGTCTAAAAACAATACTCTCTCCCTCTTTATTTCTCCCTCCCTCCCTCTCTCTCTCTCTCTCTCTCCCTCTCTCTCTCTCAGGGCACTTTATGGACCTCCACCTGGCTATCCGGACACTGATGTAACCAAATAAAACAATCAGTCCTATTTATTCGATCAGAACGGATCAAACCCGCGTCGATGGCGACGCGAAAAACCAAATAGAAGAACAGAAACACACACCTTCGGGTGTTACTTTCACACGTATCCCACAAACCCCCCCCCCCCCTTGCCTGCTATATACTAGCTAGCGTCCGTGCTACCCGCTAACTGCCCCTCATTTTAGCGACCGGCGCTGGACCTTTGTCCCCTGGAGTCTCGGGTCTCCGAGGTCCCCCCCCCCCCCCCCCTCCCGCGTTCCTCTGACGCACCCGTCAACCAGGAAGATGGACAAAGGGCTCACGGCTGGAGGAGGGGGCAGGGTCATACGGAGCCATTTGGATGGCTATGCCAATATGTGGAATATGCTGATTTAGATGGGTGTCGCTTGTGCTTCGTGTTGTCCTTATTTGGAAATGGGGGTGTGGCATAGGGGCGGGGTTAGGTGTAGAGGCATACCGGGATTACGGGCTTGGAAATCGTGTGGGGGGGGGTTGTGTTCTGTGCGCCAAAGCAAGGTGTGTGTGTGTGTGTGTGTGTGTGGTTTACATTTTGTGGTTAGGAATGTTTCAGTCTGATGTGAGTGTGTGTGTGGGTGCGGGTGCAAGGGGGGTGTTTGCTTTGGGAATTGAAATTTCCCTTACTGAGTCACACAGGCCCGTTTAATGATTTTTCATACAATGTCGCTCCAATTCCTCCAACTGTGTGTGTGTGTGTGTGTGTGTGTGAGAGAATGATTGTATACATCTGGAAAGCTGCTTAACGTCTGGATGTGAAACCACAGACAGACTGGTGTGAAACTGTTGCGAGATACGATCTTCCTCTCCTTTTTTTCCTTCCTTCTTCCTTTTTTTCTTCTTTGTTTTTTGTTACAATCCTATGAGAAAACTCACAAAAAAAAAAAAAAAACTCTTGACGCTCCTGGATGCCTCTGCTGTATAAAGAACATCCTCTGATAGAAAATGTGAGAATTGTAAGAAAACAAAAATATATTCTACATCTGCAAGGAAAATACGATGGACAGAAACAGCCTGAAAAAGGACTGATGGGTAAGGGGCGGGGCTTTGCAAACCGACCAATAACGTGGCGGTCAGTCCCGATCCTGCTGGTGCGACGAGGTCGCTTGTACTTCATGTTATCTTCTTTGGGAAACGGAGGTGTGGGGCGTGGACGGAGACGGGGAAAGTAGGAAAGGCGCACTTGGTGACGACAGCGTGTCGCTGAGGGACGATTCAGTTTCCTGCTTTCCTTCATTTCATGTGTTTTTTTTTTGTATTTTTTGGTTAATACATTTTTGGAGATGTGAATGGACGCCTGTTTTTAGGATGTAAAAAAAACTTAACTGTCTGACTTTGATGTGCAGTCTGTGGGCTGAGTAATACTGATGATATATATAATTAAAAAAGTCAAAACAATGTGTGTGTGCGTGTGTCTCTCTGTCTCTCTCTGAGACAATATTACTGTAAGTCTGTCTCAAAACAGGGTCCGGTCTGGTTTTCACACTGAAGCAGGAAATTGCAGACAATCGAAATGAAGACGCTTTACGTATTTAACAACCCACTCACATCGAAGAAAGAGTGTGTATGTGGTGGTGGGGGAGGGGTAATTAATTAATAATTAAATGGCTTGAAAATGCGATGAGTCGTGATGATTAAACATACAGTCCAAAATATCAAGACTGGCGTCCTGAGAGAAGCTTCAGAAACTGTGATTTTCCCAAATGAGAGTAAATTGGGCAGGATGTTAGCGAAGGCTCTCGCTACTGTATGTTTTTTTTTTTTTTTTTTTTTACATTTTCCCAAAGGGGCTGCAGAAAAATCTCAAAATATCTCTTTTAATACCTCGTCTATTCTCATCTTATTTATTTATTTTTTATTTATCTATTTTGGTGCATGCATTAACTCAGCCAAATGTGAAAGTGTTTTGTACAGGTTTAAAAACAGACAATCTGTAAGATTTGTAAGATTTCTTTAACTCGGAGGTCCTATAAAGTGATCTCATAATGCTCCAGCTAAAATATGGAGCAGATAATAAATACATCACCTCAAACTCCTAAATGAATTTCTGATGTGCCACGCCCTAACTGAGAACAGCAGACCTTAGGGGAGGGGTATCATGTACAGTATAAGGTCACATTAGGGGGAAAATCTAATGAATAAATAATTGTTTTTTTTTTTTAAGAGAGATTTTGTTTGTTTCCACACACACTGTAGACTTATCTAGTAAATGTCTAAAAATGACTGAAATGTGAATTTTGCATAATAGGTTCTCTATGATGTGTCCTGTGTGCCATGTGGTGAAAAAATAACCGCTATACTAAAAACAAAGAAGGAGAATGAGGTGAATGCAAAGCACAGACAAAAAATAAGTTGTACACGGGATTAAACATAATGCTGACCTAACAACAGAACAGCCTTCACCTCATTATCCAGAGATTATAAGTTTGAATCCCTATGATTCCTCTATAATCCTACAGGTGGTACACTATAAAGTATTGACACACTTTCAGGCAGTGCACCTGTGTGGTGGAAGGGAATTATTTGAGAAGTTTGTTTCGAATTATGACAAAATCTGATTTTTAGAAAATATAGGTATCATGATAATATTGTATCTAGTAGGTGTTGACCTACTAATCAGAAGGTCCCAGGTTCAAACCCCAGCACTACAAACTGCCACTGTTGGTGCCCTTAAGCAAGGCCCTTAACCCTCAACTTTTCATATAATGAGATGAAATGTGAGTCGCTCTGGATAAGGCCGTCTGATGAGAATGAAATAAATTAAGAGTTAAACCGATACTGTTCTGGGGGAGAAAAAAAAATCCAAAATGTGCAGTTCCATAAATGTCCACTAGGTCCAAAAGAGAGTCAATCCCCATAGACTCTTATGTTAAAATGCGAAACTTTACAACAGAAATAAAGCTTGGTAGATTTCCCATTCCTGACAACTGTACAGTAACTCATCAGTTACATTTACGTGAAGCTATAAAATGATGCATTAGGGGTGTGACTGATCTGCGATGCAGGTGTCAAACCGCTAGCTATCTCCTATGCATGACTTAAGCTAACCAGCAAACTGGAAATGTTGTAGTTTAACTTATCAAAGTGTATAAATTAACATTAGCCACCTACGCATTTTAGCAAAGCTAATGCTAAGTTTGCTAGCTTGTGATAGCTGAGTTAAGCAGGCGTTTGTATGGATTAACCGGGGGTTCAGGCAGAGTCAGCTCCTGCCAAGATGGCGACGACCGGAGCGCCCGCAGAAAACCTAGAGGGGACGTCGTGGAGGGTCCGTCCTGTCCCAGGTTCGTCCTGTTCTTTTTATACAGTCTGTTTATTAGAGATGGGAATCACCAGATATGATAATATTGCGAAACCTACAGTAGGTGCTGATTCCATTTGTTTTGCGATACTGTTAGTATCATGATTTTATAAATATCCTGATTATTTACAAAACAAACATGGCAAATAATTTGCTCATACTATCATGGGATGATGATGCGCTGCCTGCTAATGTGTAAATAATTTACAAAGCACCACCTGTAGGATTATTAGAGTATATACTGTATGCCCTATAACTGCAACATTTTACCACTTCGGCCAGGATGTACTCTGCCTCGTACCTCCTAAGTCTCCTGGGATAGGCTCCAGGGACCCCCCCCCGCCCCCCCGATCTACAGGATAACCGACCCCCAATCTTTAATTCCAAGCAGTCTACCACATGAAGAGTATCCGTGTATTCATACACAAGATAATACATATCTTGAAACCTTTTCGACTCATTACATGTTTGCAGTTACAACCTTAGTTTAATGCATTGTTATTTTTAAGTGCTCAGACTGATTCTGTGCTTTGATCAGTTCAGTAACGAGCTGCAGTAATGGGGTAGAGATCATTATTAGGATGAGGTGTTTTATACAGAAAGCTATAAGACCACCGCATTCCTTTATCTTGGACGGCACTTTTTATTTTTTATTTCTCGCATTATAAAAAGTCAACAGAATAGCTTATGCACAATGAAAACTGATTTCATATATTTTAAACAATGCTTATTGAATGTGTCCATGCGCTTATGTCACAATTTATTTCATTATTTAAAAGCTACATTTATTCACAGCCATTTATAGTGAATCATTTAAAGGATAAAACCGACTCACTGTGAATTTTTAAGAAGGTAAATTATTTCATTAATAGTGAATCATTTAAAAGCTAACCTGGCTCGTTTACAGTGAATTATTTAAAGGCTGAATCGACTCGTTGCAGCTTATCATAAATCATATAAAGGCTTAACACAATCAATGCCATTTATAGTGAATCATGTAAAAGCTGAATCGACACAATGCCTCCTACAGCCGTCATCATCATCATCATCATCATCATGTGCCACTTCACAGCATCATATCTGATTACAGGTAACACACACACACGCTACAACACTACACACACCATCCGAGAGGTACTGTCATGGTAGTTCTGTCGTTTCTGCCTCACAGATCAAAAGGGGCAGTTACAATATTTTCCCAGGGTTCATGAGGTTTTTGGGATCCAGTGTGGCTTTGAGGCTTTGCATCACCTCCATGGTCTGAAGGCCGAGTTCCTCCCGCAGCAGAGCCCTTTTCCCCAAACCCACACCGTGTTCTCCTGTACACGTCCCGTCCACTGACAGAGCTCTCCTACAGTACAAACAACGGACATGTGGAGAGTCAAAGAAGCAGCACTGATTAGTATCCAGGTTAACGAGGTCCAAAAATTCCAGAGGTTGCAGACGCATTTCATTCAGCTTTTAAGAATCTGTTTATGGCTGAGAATTTTTTTTTTGTGTGTGTGTCTGTTTAACTCACCTGTTTATACAGGTCCTTCTCAAAAAATTAGCATATTGTAATAAAGTTCATTATTTTCTGTAATGTACTGATAAACATT
>JAQMYK010000002.1:26106997-26120416 GCA_030014345.1 Clarias buthupogon
AACTAAAGTGTTTTTTGACCTTGCATACATGTAAACCTGTTTTAAGAGACTCATTATGCAATATTAGCAACTTTTAAAATGGCATAATAGGACCACTTTAAAATTAAATTATAATAATATTAAGCAAAATCTAATCAAACAAAACTTTTTTTTTTGTTAAAACTCTAATTTCAAGTATTTCAGATTATAATCTCTCAAATGATATTCTACTCAGCACACCATGTATATACATACTGTAATATACTGTTAAAACAAACTGCTGTATTTATTTTAATAAAATAAACAAAAATATTACAGGAATAATTTAAGTAAATTTGAATAGTGTATATGTAAAAGTATAAAGTAAATTAATCACAAATGCCCCAAAAATCTACAGATTGTTTTAGTATGATTATTTTATAGTTACTACATTACTTTACCTCCATCCATCATCTATATCACTATATCACTTTTTAAATTATACCCTACACATAATTTCAAAACACTGCTCAACCTAGCCCACATGTTTTTTGACTAGCCCACCAAAGACAGGAACAACATACAAACTCCATGCGTATAGAGCAGAGGTGAGATTTGAACCATCAACCCTGGAGGTGTGAGGTGATGGTGCTAACCACTAAACCACCTGTAACTGAGTGCAAATCGGTTTGGTGCTGTTTTCTTTGTTGCAGCCAGCAGAAGAAAAAAATGGGTGGATAGAAAAATGTAGGCTGAACTATTCAAAGAAAATGACTGAATCTCATACCTTTCCATTTTAAAACAAATTTTTTACAAAAATTACTATAAATAATCAATTAAAGTATTTTTATTTTCATTTATCTGTGAAAATTAGTCACTATTTACATAACATATGAAATCTTGATTTTCTAAATTAAATATACTTTCTTTTGTTGCCCTTTTCTCTAGCTTGTCCTTAATGTCTAGTATGCTCACTTGAACTCTCTTGGCCTGTTGTTGCATTAGAAGAACATATCCACCTACACAAAATGCTTTTCTCGCTGGCGCTATGGGTTATGACCATCTTTCCTCGAATCATCTTAATAAATGGACTTCATTTGCATCCAGCCACTTCTGACTTCAATAGCAGATGGTGAGAAGACTCAAAACTACTGCCTCTGGCTATGACTCGGAGTTAATGGTCGAGTGATTAATGCTGTTTTTTCCTTCTCTCAGACTTGCTAAATTGTATGGGGCAGATGGCGAGGGCAGAGGAGCCCGTCTCTTCCTGTTGCTGCCTCTGATCTACTGTACATCTGTGTCTGAGAGAGGATAAAGAGTTGTTGGCATTGAATGTCCTCTGCAGCTGGTGTTGTCCTCTGAGATGAAAAGAGAGTAAGAAAGACTCTGGATGAGGATGGACCGAAAAAAAAATATATATATACATATTTTTTATACAGTACTTTTCAAACTTCAAAGAGAACTCCATCGGACTTATAAAAGGAAATGACAAACCAGCAAAATATAACAGATACTGAAATTACAGTCATTGAAGACCAAATGCAAGTACCCATACATCCGACTTCTTCGAATTAGATTTCTTTATGGCTATTAAGACATTTCCAGTTGGTTAGTGTCACGACGTGCGCTTGTGATGGGCGTGCGCCCAAATCTAATATCGCTCCTCGCTCACTCCAGGTGTGCGAAGGGGCAGGGGCTTGGAAATAGGCACGGCTGGTGAGCCATCTTCGTTAATTGATCCCGGGCTTCTCCCCGCGCTATAAAACACAGCAGGGAGTGTAGCACGGGGTCTGTTAGGATACTGAACTTTTCCAGAGCAGCGAGTGCGACGCACGCACAGAAGAGCGGCATGCACATGGGGTACATGGAACAAACCCCAGTTACTTCAAAAGAGGCGAGTATGCCTTTGATATCCGCAACAAGAACAGCCGCGAGCTCACTGCCGGAGCTCCCGCGACTCTTCAGCTCTCGCACGGAGCCGGATATCGTGACCCTCCGCCGAGGAGGAGAAGGCCGCAAAAGGGGTTACACGTCACAGCCCCTGTTCCCAGAGAGGACTCCCGTCTGAGGCCGCGCCCACAGAGAGATCTGGGAGGGGCCGGTCCGGCCATCCCCTGAGAGGAGGGTCAGCGTGAGCAAAGTGTGCTGGAGCTGGCCCACGCTGCCACTCTCCCCACCGCTCACCAGCCTGTACCCGCATGCCAGTGGGGCACTGCCCAGCAGACCTGCACGTGCACAACATCCCTTCCCTTTCTTTCCGTCCTTCCTCCTTTAACCCTTTCCTTCCCCATTTTCCTTAATAAATTACCCTTTCCCCTCGCCTCGTGTCTGTGCTTTATGGTGCTGCCCTTGTAAAAAGGAATTTGGAATAAAAAAAAATAAATTTTGAGTTTTAATGGTATAATTAAGTTACACACAACTGCAAAAAAATCTACAAAGCTGTATATACTGTATTAACTGACAAACTGTAGGTCATTCAAACTGGATGAGTTGTTAGAATAAGTCTTCCTTTATACAAAGCTACTACTCAACATATTCTCACTGACAAGCGATGCATTTTGGCCATCACTGAACCCAACTCAGAAATTCTCTTTGAAAATCCCCTTTGTCGCAGTTGATGGTCTCCCACTGTGCTACAGAATGTTGATGGAGAGGACACCATTGACAAGATCAATGTGCACAGATTGATGAAGTTTAAAGAAGGGTAAACCGTCATTTATGACAAAGAATTTTTTTTTTTTTAATTGAGATGATGGTATCAGAAATTTCGGCCTTATTTTCAGAACCGTATCTCATTGGACCAAACATTCCAGAGCTATAACCCTGGGAAATTTAGCCCTATTAAAATTCCTCAAAAAAATATGAATTTTAGCAAACCGTCAGTCCAATTTCTCAGAAAAGTAATAGCTTCATAGACGAATCCCTCCATTTGGTTGACCCACTTTAATTGCTGAAATTCTTTTGGATATACCGAAGAAAAAAAAAGATAAAGAAGATGATAAAGAAGAAATAACTGCAATAATAGTAGGATGAGCTTTGAGCCCCTACTAACCATTTCTTTCTGAAGAAATCATCAATATAATATAAAACGTCATGGATAAATCTGTGCAATATTTGCTTATGTGAAAGAGAGCTGCCTTCAGCTAGATAATTTACAGATAAATGTATATTATTAGAATGTGCTAAAGCTGTTTTAAAAAAAATCATTAATATTATTACTTTTAAAGATGGTTATTATTCCTAATACCGTATTTTTTAAGGTACGGCTCTAAATCTGAACTACTTCATGTTCTGGATTATAAACTCAAGATCTCTGCTTATATCAGCCACCAAATCCTGCACATCTCTGTACAAATTCCAAACTGTAGTAACAGAAACCACAAATATTCTTAGACAACCTACATATTTCCAGATTTTCCAGCTTACTGTACTCACTTCAAATGCTGTTAATAAAGGATTTTGCATTCTGCTGCTCACCTTGTTCATATCCTTTCAATGACTCACTGAGATCACAGGGTTCTCATTGCAGGAGGAATCAAATTCAAAACTTTTGTCCTTGTATTCCAGGCCTCAAAGGATTGGCTCAACATCAGTTTATCTCCACAAACTAGCTCAGAAATACACTCTTTCTGGCTACCTCAGGTCTTAAACTTAAACTTTCTAAGAAGGCAATATCTCACAGATTCTGTTCCGTTTTGTTCACAGATTCTAATCCTATCTCAAGAATAAGGATAAAAACCTTCTACTTCAAACAATATCCTAGAGAAACACGGTCTGTACTGGCATACATATGTTATGTCCCTAATTTTTGTTCTTTTTAGCTGGTGAATAGTTGAATAATCCAATCTATCATTTATACAAGCCTGAATTAGTAATGCGCATGTACTGTAAATGTATGTAGTAAAACCAGTCAAGGCGTTTCTGGTCAGAATCTGGTCAAAAGCAATGAAATATAAAAGATGGGTTGAAGAGGACACATGAACAATCCCATCTCTCATCTTCCTTGGCTTACCATGATGCTCCGAAATACCACCATCCATCATGCACTCCATGAAATAAAGCTTATTAATCAATGCTATCACTAACAGACAAAAGTTATTTGTCTTCTTCTTGGATCAGTCACGAACCTTGAATCTTTACAAGACTGAAAGTTTCATTGATTTTAGACATACACAGACAGCTTTTGAATCAAGTCTTCGTGATTAATTGAAACTTAACTACATTTAAATGACAAAACAAATCCTGGTACACAACTGCTGAGGCTGTAAAAGCTATTAAAGTCTGGCCAATCACTCAGGGCTATTAACCATGAGACGCAGCCAATTTACATTTAGTTAAATAACATAGAAGTTGCAGACTCTTTAATTTGTAAGGCTTCTTGTTTTTTTGTGTGTTTTTATTCCATGTTGCTCCTCAGAGGCTTGGAGACATTTCGGGGTGATAAAGTACTGTACTATCCCATAATATAAGCTTTATGCTCGTTAATATAAGGGCATAAAGCATGTTTTTACTAACATTTTTGAAAAATAAAGCATAGGGTAAATGATGCGTAAAGACCCCTTTCGTGTTAAACAAGATGCTTATTTGACTGTTTTTACTATTTATTACTATTATTACTATTTGGTTGCAAAATGACCTTCGAAGCCAAGCAACCTGATTCTACTTGGTTATAATCTGATTCTAAAAGGTTTTCAAGAATTGTATTTAAGATTCAGATTGCCATTAGCTAAAATTTATTATTATCATAAATAACCACTTGAATACAGGATGTGCTGTTCCTTCAAAGCTGCCACTTCCTAATTGCCCACTACTTAAAAAATTACCTAAAGTTATTCCTGGAGTAGCAACAGCTTGGGTTATCAAACCGTAGTGTATTCTATATTGTGCTGCTTATTCAGCATGTGACTGTTTACTGTGACCAATTACATTGTCTCTTGTGTCAGCCAGTTGATCAGTTAAAGTTTGACAACATGGATGTTAAGTTTCCATGATATGTCTGCCGCATCTCGATACGCTTACCGGCCCCAACCAGGAGAAATAAAACGCAAAAACACACACATACTGTATACATACACATGCATGATGTGTGTTATATGAAGACAGACAGATGATAGGAAACTCATTAGCATTTTCTGGCTCCAGTGAGACATTTGCATGTATATTCATCTTGAAACGGTTTATAGGAAGTATTACCATATAAGGAATGACGGCGCACAACAACATACTGTAGAAGCATGGGAAAGTTTTTAAAAAAACATCAGAAAACCTTACAATGGATATCTAATGATTTTTGGCAAGCCTCCTCCTGCCAATGCCGGAAAAAGACCTTAAAAACAAAGTGAGGAAAAATAAATAAATAAATAAAACAATGTTGTATATATTATTTTATATTATTAAAGGCGCAGCATGATGGCTTAGTGGTTAGCACTGTCGCCTTGCATCTCCAGGCTTGGGATTTAAGTCGGGTCTGTGTATATGGCGTTTGCATGTTCTCCCCATGATTGAGGGGGTTTCCTCCGGGTATTCTCGTTCCCTCCCACAGGCCAAAGACATGCAGATTAGGTTAATTGGTGTTTCCAAATTGCCTGTAGTGTGTGAATGACCTCTTTAGTAACTGCCACAGAAACGATGGATATATCTCCAGGGTAAGGAGTATTCATTGTTCAATAAGCCGGATGGCATGTGGGCGGACCAAAATACCATGAAACAAACAAACCAAAAAATTATTATAGTCCTTGCCAGGTAGTGTGTGTTTAGTAGTTTTTTTTATAATATTCAACTTTTGTTCTCATTGAAATGCATGGTGGATTGTTCAGTTCTTAATTGTGATTAATAAACTTCAGCTATGTGTATTCCATATTGTTTCTGCTTTAATTCATGTTTTTTCCCCCACACGAAATAATTCTTATATATAGTTATATTGATTTTTATATTTATATTTACTGCATCGTATGTCATGGTCTGCCTTACCTTTATCACATAATTTATTGTTTACCCACTTATTTTTTTAACCACCATAGCCCTGTTTTAGATAGAATATTTTTAGGCTCGCTTTTTAAAATAAGTGCAATCAGTACAGTCTCCTGCTATGTTTCTGCAACCAGGACACCAGCTAATTGTGTCTCCTTTAGAAGTCTGTAATGGGTTTGGTATTATTACTCTGTGGTAGGAAAATATTACTATAATTTGAATGAACAACAGAACATGGAAAAAAAAGCAACTTTTTTTGAATTTGTTGTAGCTTTAAATGTATTTGGAAATAAAATTGCTTGTATTAACTGAACAATGGTTTGTATTAACATTCTTTTTGTTCATTGGACTCAGACATTTGGGTCTATTTGTACTTGCAAAACAGTAGTATTAATTACTATTGAGTGTGTTTGTACAGTGCCACTTATTGTACTAATCATCGCATCTAATGACGGAGTAACACAATACAGTTCACTTCAAAGGAGATGCAGTTACACAAGTCTTTTTGTCTAGCCTAGTTTTGACCTCACATGGAGGCAAAGGTCATAAATCGGTAAAAATCCCACACAACCAATCTCGGTTCTTGTTGAGTAGCGAGGCCTAGCCTTTGATGCAGACTGAAGAGTTTCAGTGGGTTAGTGATATTGGATATAGTGATCCTGAACTACTTTAAAGAAAATGAACAAAATGTTCTGAAGTGGTGTGAACTTTAAAAGCTGATAATAGATCAGGTAGAAGAGTGTGAAGAGATCTGATGAGTGACAAGAGAAAAGAGAGACACATTATTCACCTAGACAGGTCATCTGTGCTATGACAGATTTTTTGTGCATGTACCCAAATAATTTTTTACTGGATAGTCTGGAACTGGTTAGGCTTACAGTCAGCCACTGTTGTTTATGTAGCTTTTGTTTAAATTTATTTTACGTCTCAACAGTAAATACTGACAAAGTGTAAAACAAATTCCCCAGCATTTAACAGTAAATTTCAGGCAAATAAGTTACCCTGTGCTAATGCTCTTACTGCAAAAGGCTGCAATGTGGTGTTATTTGAAAGAAATCCATCCATCTAGGAGCCTTTGTAGTCCAACTACGGACCATAGAGGCCAATGGTGACCTTTGTATTTGTTCACACACGACGAGCAATTTGGGCACGCCAATTAGCCTTATCTGCCTGTCTTTGGACTGTGGAAGGAAACCTGAGCACCCATTGGAAACCCACCAAGCATGGGGAGAATAGGCAAACTCCACGCACACAGAACCCGAGTCGGGAATCGAACCCAGACCCTAGAGGTGCAAGACGACGGTGCGAACCATTAAGCCACTGTGCCACCATTTTAAAGAAATATCAATCAGTTTTGTTGTAAATAAAGTGTTTCTTTGCTGTAATAATGAACCGTTCTGAGCGAGAAGTTCAATAACTCAGGGAACTCAAGGAGTGCAAGAAGTTGTCTGCTCAGTTTTTATTCAAGCTCCACTCCAGGGATTAGAGGTACCCAGGGGCGAAGTAGGGTGGCACGTGGGGCAAGAACCAGTCAGGGGGCCATGGGAAATCAGATTCAATTACATAATGGCTTAGAAAACATTAAGCATGAGTTCCAAAATCTTGAGCAAAGCCCTGCATCCTATAAGGGTAATATTAAGTTAAATGTGGCACATATGCCAGCATTATATGTCAGCAGTCTACCAATCAGTCTTGATCAGTCATGTGAAAGTAATTAGACTTATTTAGTCATATTTAAGGGTTGGCAGGTACCACCCCATGCCCCACCACTAGAAATGCCCCTGGCGGTATCAGCTACAAAAGGTGTACAAAGGACTGTCAAACTTTTGCTATGTCTATAAAATATCCTATAAGTTATCTGAAGTAAGGGGAGATTAGATCCAAAATAGATTGATCAGTCCTGTACCATTTATCTGTTAACGGTTGAAGCCATGATCTTGTTCAGCTTGTTCAGCTCAGCACCTTCCTCAACAAGAACAGCTTCTCTGATGCTTCAATCCAGAGAGGGAATTCTCAGGAATGCCACATTGTCTTTGTAACGAAGCTCACCAGCGAGGCCAGGGAAACCAAAAGCAATCCATCAGTGCTGTGACTTGATCTCACAACTGCATATGAATCCATGCATTTCAAACTAGTACATCTTCCACACTCCAAACACCATGTCCCACCATGTTTAGAACAAGAGGTCAATCACAGACCACGGGTGCTTCTGCATTGCCAGTGCTACCATCCATACCATCACAGAAAAGATCCTCAAGGTGTTTGACAGCATGATGCAGCATCCAATCATTCCACTTGAACAGACGTTAGGATCTGGTTAAAGCAGTGCCAGGAAAATGTAATGCCTTGCTTTACTGGCATGGTATTCTGATGTATAATGTGCCAGTTTTTATTTTTAGAAACTTTGGAGAGGAAATTAATTTCTTACTTTAGAAGATGCTGGCTCCAGACGTGAAACCCTTGAGCACATCCTGAGCTGCTAATGCAAGGAACTAGGGGAGGGGTAATACGGCTGATGGGACAGCCAAATGCTGAAAATCATCATGAAAATCATCAGCACCGTGGAGCAATGTACAAATTCCTACTAGAAAGGCTCTAACAATTCAGTTGTTGTAATTTCGAACATGATATTTTCAATACATATACATTTGCACTATCATCCTTAATATTCCTACTTGCCCTGCGATGGATTGGCACCCTGTCCAGGGTGTACCCTGCCTCGTGCCCGAAGCTTCCTGGGATAGGCTCCAGGTCCCCGCGACCCTGATCAAGGATAAAGCGGTATAGAAGATGAATGAATGAATGAATATTCCTACTTAGGACATTTTTACATTCAAACATACCAAAGGAGCTTAAAGGAGTAAAGGTACTTGTTGAAATTTAATTTGGGATTTTAATTTCGATCCTGACAGGCGTGACTGTTCGTACTGTGTGAGTGTACATACTTGTGGAAGAAGACAAAGAAGAAGAAGCAGCCTTTATTTGTCACATATAGAACCTGCAATTTGAGTGTGCTGTCTTGACAGATACTTGACCTGACAGAAGCCTCCTAATGTCACTAATGGGACCCAGTGGGAAACTTTAAAAGCATAAATAAATAAAATAAATGACTCTTTATTACTGCCATGATTACCACATGTGAGCAATTGCACTCTGATTAATCCTCTGATCTCTGCCACCTTTGCAAACAGGTGAGTGCATCTGTATTATGATTTAATAGATAAATGACTATATTACATAATAGTTTCTTGTGTTGAACCAGGCGATGTTCCTACTGTTTTCAATTGTCCAGTTTTTGAAACTGTGCATCATGAGCCTTACAGTAGACCCCTGACTGAGGAAAGTGGGACTTGATGTGGTCTTCTGCTATATTTTGAGATGCTTTTCAGCTCACCATGGCTGTAAAGAGTAACTATCGGCTTCCTTTTTACTGTCATGAATATAATTTAATGGATGATTGCTATCGGTTTGGGTAACTACTCTTTTGCTATCTTGCATTTGCCATTAGCGTTAAGGGTTTCCCATTTAATGCATGAAATGCCACAAATTCAACACAGAAATATGCTATTTACATTATTCTCCTGTCAAAATATCATATTTGAAACACTATTCATTGCTTTGCAAAAACATGTTCTGTGACTGAGCCTGCATGTTTGATTTTTCAAACTTCTTATGTTCAATGACTATAAAAAAATATATTTTGGAAAATAATCCCAAATCATTTTTTTTTTCTCTCAGTATTGTCACTCATCATTTTTTGTTGTTTTGTTTTTGTTATTTTGTGATCTCAATCTTTTTGGAAATGAATTCTGTAGATAAGTTCCCAGACACAGAAACACAGTAACACAGTTCAAAAGTGATCTGGACCTGATCAATAAAAAAATCCGTATAAAATCCTATTTTGTACGGTCATATTTATGTACATTCATGTTCAAATATTAGTATCCCCTCTTTTCATTCTACATTTTTTTCTGCTAAAATCATAATAAAAATCATTTGATCATATTATTATTATTATTATTATTATTATTATTATTATTCGCACACTCTGTCTCTTAAGTTTAAATCCAGATGTCCTTTCCACTCATGGTATCTAAGAAACCCTGAACCCCCTTGTAACAGCACACTCCACCCCAGCCCGGCCCAGGCCATTTACACAAACCAAAAGAATAAACTGATTCATTAAAAACAACAACAACAATACAAATTATACTTGTTTTATGTCCCTTTTCTTTGGGTTGTCCTGATTATCTTGTAGTTACATTTCTATATGAGGATGGTTTCATTTTGCTTGGCTTCATGTTGTCATTAGCTAGCTTGTCACCACAAATGATAGCCAGCCTTTCCAGCTAAGTCCTGTTGTATCCTTCAATAAATCCAAAGTTAAGGCAACTCTCAAGATACGGCCTTACTTAATACTTAATCATAACAAATATGATGTTGGAGTGGTTGAGTTATCACAGATGTGTACACACAGTACACAGTAGCCTAACTGTTTTCATGTGAGAACCAAAAATAATCTTTTTAAACAATAATCTATGCAGACATTTAGTTACACTATTAGTGTGCAATTATGATCTTATTTAACATATGCAAATTCCAACAAGCTCACAGCCTCAGAGCAAACAAAGTCTCGCGCACCCCCTGCGATCTATGGCACCCCTTTGAGGATCATGGATCTAGGTTTTTTTTCTTATTATTAATTTCTTGAATAATTTGCCATTGAGTGACATGAAATTAAATAAAGGACTATATACTTATCATATGGTTAATAATAATAATAATAATAATAATAATAATAATGCATGTAATATTTTGTGCAGTCATGTTTGTGAACATGTTTGTGTACAAAATTAGTATCCCCTCTTTTAATTCTATGTTTTTTTTCTGCTAAAATCATCATAAAAATGATCTGATCATACACACAAAAACATATACGCTTTTTCAACATGACATATTTATATAACAAAAATAAAGGCAAAAAGAAAAAAATATGTGGGCAGTACAGTACTAAGGCCCCTCCCATGATTAAATAGGTTGTAGATCTATCTTTAGCAGAAATAACTTGATGACTGTATGACTTTATCAGTCTCTGACATTGTTGTGGAGGAATTTTGGCACATTCTTCTTTATAACATTGCTTTATTTCATTTAGGTTTTAGGGCATTCGTTCATGCACAGCTCTCTTAAGGTCCTACCACAGCATTTCAATAGGGTTGAGGTCCGGGTTTATGATTAAGCCATACCAAAACCTTAATATTTTTCAAACATTCTGACATAGATTTACTGGTGTCCTTTAGATCTTTGTCCTGTTGCAGTATCCAACCAAGCTTTAGCTGTTTGACAGATGTCCTCAAATTTGCCTCTATAATACTCTGGTATACAAAGGAGTTTGTGATTGCGAGGTCCTATGCCATCCCCCGAACACCGTGCTTTGAACATGGTTGGTTGTGAGGTGAGAATGATGAAATGTTAGTTTTCTCCTGCCTCTGGGCATTAAGGCCAAACAACACCATTTTGGTCTCATCTTTCCATACGACATTGTTCCAGAAGTGTTGTGGTTTGTTCAGATGTAGTTTTGCAAACCTCAGTCATGCTTCCATAGACAAAAAGAGGCTTTCTCCTGGCAACCCTTCCAAACAAACAGTACTGGGTCAGTCTTCTTCTAATTGTGCTCTCATGAACTTTAACATTTAACATGCACAGTGAGATATAGTTCTTTTTTTTTTTTTTGTATCTATATATATATATATATTTTAGTCTTGCATGGTCTGACCTCAGGATGAAAGTGCTGTAACATCCAGTCCTAGGAAAACTGGCAACTGTATTGAATGCTTTCGACTTAATTTGACTTAATTCAGCTTTTAATAATTGTTTTCTCTGTAGAAAGGGTCAGGTAGCTCAGTGGTTAAAGCATTGACCTATTGGTTTGAAAAGTCCCAGGTTCAAATCCCACGACCACCAAGTTTTCCCTGCTGCTTTTATAGATGATTGCACACCTGCTGATGATTAACTAATTAAGGGCTGATGATTATCAGCACCTGGCTGCGATTTACCCTTTAAATCCAGTCTAAGCAGTAAGGGGTACTTAGTATTGTACCTCTTTTTTTTCCCTTTTTGGCTTCATTTTTATTAAATAATCAATGGCATGGAGAAAAAAGTAAAATGAGGTTGTATTTGCCTAATATTGAGATCGGATGTTATGTTTTTACACACACAATGAAAACCATAGAATTCGAAAGAGGGGGTATTAACTTTTGAACAGGACACATTTTTTACCTATATGACCAGGGGTTAAGTGTATATTGTGTCGACATGTGTTAATAAGGCATGAGTGTGTTCATTTGATCACCCGCTAAATTAGCCCTGCCAACCAGACCATGTGTCACCTACAATGTCTGTGATTAGCACTTGGAAAGAATGCTCCAAAGGCCAATCTCGCTACACACTGGGTCAAATCGCTCAATTAACCCAGGAGCCAAAATTGTTAAAGGACTCCAGCCAGATCTTTTAGCTGGTAAAGCAATCAAGCAAGATTTAATTAGATTTCATGTAAAGGAAGTGATAATTACAGCTACAAGCAACTCCCCTTCCCCCACCTTAACTTGTCTTTTTTACAGTCGACCGTGTTGGGAGTGTGTGTTCTTATTCAGAAAAGACAAATTAGAAAAAGCACATTCATACAATGTCTAATCAGCAGTGGTGTCACAGCCATCCATCAGTACCCCAGCTACTGTGTTTCAGGCGTAGAGATTATCTCTCTGATAAGCAACCCCAGTACAATGACTTTCTTCCCTAAATGTCAAACAGATGAAAAGCCAGTTTAAGGCCAAAACAGACTAATCCTAGGCCAAATCCGCAAAAGCAAGAGATCTACTTAAAGCAAGAGATCTTCTGCCAGTATAATTTATGACAAGACTGAGTGCAACAAAACAAGCTCTGGAATTGACATTAATTAGTCTGAAGAGAACTAGAGTGTTCCCACCACCACAGGCCATGCTAGATTTGATTCAACCATTTTCCTTGCTGTGATGAGGATTGTGGCATCTTAATGGCCAATTTTTTTCCTGATAGACAAACAGAATCACATTGAAAGCCATTCAGACCTGGGACCAAAAACAATCTCAACGGAATAGCCTGAAGTGTAACATATAGTGTATATATGTTTCTGTGCAATAGTTCTTGCAAAGCAGCTTTACAGAATAGAAGAAATTATGAAAATTAGTTTGAAAAGTGTGAGGGAAAAAGTGTGGTATAAATTATAATTATAAGTTTGCTCTAAAGAGCAAGCCGAGGTTGACAGGGGCAAGAACAACTCCCTCAGATGACTCCATGAGATGGCAATAGGATGAAAGATTGAGATTAACCGGACTTAAGAGGAAAGCCATCGTCATTTAGGTGATATCAGATAGCAGGGATATATACTCAGCAAAAAAAGAAACGCCCCTTTTTCAGGACTGTGTATTTCAACAATAATGTTGTAAAAATCCA
>JAQMYK010000002.1:26204192-26229809 GCA_030014345.1 Clarias buthupogon
ATAATTTCCCACGGCACACCTGACGATCTCTCACGGCACACTAGTGTACCGCGGCACACTGGTTGAAAAACACTGCTCTAGACACAGTTATGGATGTTTTGAGAACAAGGACACACCATAGTTTGGTGAAAAATCAAATGCTTTGACTTAATCAAACCTGATAGAATAACATTTCTTTTCAGCAGAATTAGAGCTGATTGAAACTAATACACCAGGAACAATATGCAGGAGTATATGCTATGATTCAGGTTTTAGAATAAATATTTTCTTTTGCCAACATCTGTTACTCCTGACAGAAAACCTTCACCTGATCCATAAGAAAAATATCTGAAGGCAGAAAAGCCACTTCAGAATGTAAATAGCATTCATACTCCTTCTGTATGCATTATGGGCTTTGATTGCTCCTCTTCCTCAAGGCTGTAGGGCTGGTTGATGGGCAGGAGAGAATGAGCTGACCTTAGTTAATAGTCCATTGGCAATGGTTAAGGCAGGAATAAAGCGACCTCTGGACCTGAATAATGCAATTCATTTTGCAGCTAAATGGCACCAAAATTCATAACATTAATGGACAATGGAGCATGGTACTGTAAGGGGAAGGATTCAGCAAAATGTTTTATTACTGTAAAGAATGCTGTAACAAAACTGAAAAATGTTTTTATTTACTTATTTTTTAAAACCTGTCCAAAGTTTTCTCGTCCTGAATGATCACAGCTTCTGTAGCAGATTCTCATCGAGACGGAGAAGCATTTGTTTATTCTATGCATCAAGTTTCTGGTCAAAGGTGGTACTGTAACATGACGTCCTACAGTATGTATATCCAGGAATAATTATGCATTAAAAGGTAACCATTGCCACCATTGCTTATCTGAACCTTAATCTGAACCAAACTGGAAATGAATTCTTGGAAAATTCAAAATTCAAAAGTGTTTTTTTTAAAAAAACAATTCTGGGTGTTTAAAGCTCAGAAATATCTTCCAAATAGAAACCTTTCTGGAAGCTTTGATGAACTCTTCCTCATCCAATGAAAACCTTAAAGGAAAGAAAAATAACCTAAGAGCGTAGGAGTAGCAGCAGATTGACTAGAGGCCACTTCAGCAGTCACAGTGATGAGTGCATCATCATTATTGTTCAACAGATAAACAGTCCTTGGGTTAACCTTGACTTCACTTTCAGCGTGCTCTACACAAATTCATAACAAAACCTAACTGTAAGGATGCTACCTAAGCAAAAGAAAAATTGCTGTATATTATCATAAAGAAAGTACTTTGGTTTGCTTTGCTTTGTGTTTGAAAAAGAATTGTGTTGGTGCGACTTATGTGGTATTAAAATCATTGCTTGACGAGAAATAAAATGCCACTTCATTGCCTTTAATGGAAAATGAAAAGGGACCATTTTTTTTATCAAAGTGGGTTACTAGGCCACAGAAGCCCTGACCATTTGATGAGCACCAGACAATAGCAGACAGGGAATACAAGCCAGTTAGTGTAAAATCACACAATAATGAAAAAGTGAGAAATGTTATTGATGTGTTGGTATGAATTTGATAAACAGAAAAAAGGGTAGGTCAACACTGTGCTGATTTGCTTGGCTTTCTACTGATGCAAACAAGTTTTGAACAGCTCCTGGATCTACAGTACGAGCAACTTAGTCAGTGTTTCTTTCGGCTCAGTTCCCTTGTATGCCGAACATGCTTCTGTTCTGTTCTTAAGATGAAAATTTGTGATTTTTGTATAAAATATTGTGCTTAAATACTGCTTAAATACTCAAGTGATCACTTACTTAGGTTCCTGCACAGAAACCCAGAGTTTATGAATCTGTCCTTGTGACACAGGATATGAAATCACTGATAATAGCCCTGATCCATACTACCATTAAGTTATTGCTCTTGAGCAAGAATCCAAAAAATATAAAGCTTTAACACTTTAACACTGCTGGATCACTGGGCAATAAAAGATGTACAGTTCTACTATTTTAGGGGACAAAATGTCCTGTACATTGTGTAGTGAGACACTCTTACGGAAAGTTTAGTCCCTAATTTGAAATGCATGGTCAAAGCATTTCCTAGCACATCTGAGCATCTCCAGTACACTGATCAGTCGAATCATAACAGTGCCAACAAATCAGCTCCGTCCAATTGATGCATGGAGTCCACAAGAGTCTCTGGGGGTGTTAGCTGCAGGGTGTTGTAAGTTGCATGGTCAGGTCTTCTTGAATCTGATTTTTTTTTCAGCACATCTCACGCTTGTTTGGATTGACTGCAGGAAAAGTTAAAGGCCATGTGAACATCTTAAAGTATTTGTCATGTTCTGTAAACGTCTGTAAACATTTTTTTACAGTGTGGTAGGGAATACTGTTTCCGCAAACTTCGTCTGCAAAAATGTTTACACCTGACTATTTTTCCTGCTTTCAACACATCAACTTCAAGAACTACTGTATGTGTTCGCTCACTGCATTATACTGTATATCCCACCCCATGACAGATGCCAGTGTAATGAGATAATCAATGTTATTTCCTTCATCTGTCTGTGACTTTATGGCGGTTCAGTGTCGCTCCGCACATATGCCTGGACGACTTCATCCACATTTCCATACACCGAAGAAAAACCCGCTCCGTATTTGCACAGAAAGTACTCCGGTCGATAGCGCTAACTTTCCAAAAGTGACACCAGAGTTCGGCGCTCTAATCATTCTGAGGTCTGATCCGAGTGAAGCAGCAGAATGTAATTATGGTGGAGCTTCGAGGCAGGTCTGCACCTGCTGCCATCTGCCCAGGAGAGAGATAATTACTGGACCTGCCCTTCAAGGGCGCTCGGTGCTTTAGAGATGAAGCATAGCGGTGCTGGAAGGGAACGAAAACGGATGAGAGTTTTCCTCTACAGTGCTGGGTTTTTCCTGCTCAAGGCCTTCTGTTGTCATTAATCCACTTCCACACCATTAATCATCATTAACGTTGTGCCGGCCGGCTCTCACACTCCACCGTGTTCGCGGATTACCCGGCCTGTCTGCCTCGCATGCTAAACTCAATTCTGTCTTTCATACCCCTGAGATAATACAACTCTGAGACAGTGGAGAATAAGGAATAGAGGGGAAATTAAGGATTATCCTCTGCAGTGCATTAATAACTGGACTGTACCACATCTTCTGACTGTTATTCCAGACAAAAAAAAAAAAAAAAACATATAAAGGCCATTAAACAGTAATAATGAAACAAAGTCAGTATTTGGTGTGACAATGCTTTGAAGACGCTTTTGTGTCAGGTACAATTTGTCCAGGTTTATAAGGAAACTAGCAGTTTTATTGAACATCCTGCAGAAGCACCCACAGTTCTTCTGAGGACTTTGACTGCTTCTTTTTTGCATGCAAATTCCAGCAGCTTAAAAAGTGGTTGCTTATATAATATGCAGCTTTCTTTTTTATGGCATACAAATATTTTTCTGTAACCTTTAATTTTGTAATGAAACATGAAACATTTTTTTGATAATCAGAAACATCTTGACTCTTTTACTGACTCAATAATAAAGTCATAAAATAAAAAATAAATCTCTAACCATGTTTACTAAAAAAGCTAAGGGTTTTAGTAAGACTTTTGCACAGTACTGTAATATCTATGCTGTCCGAGGCTGTTTGTCTTTTACTGAAAGTGAAGTTACATCTGTTCATCTTATAACTCTTATACAGTATTTACTACTGTAGATGTACTACACAGGGTGGACAGTAATATCACATGATAAAGTAACCTGACTTTTTCAGTGAGTAAATCACGATTACAAACACAAGTGCACAGCTGAGTTGTATTAAACTGGTTCCCAGCGAACAATCAGGTGTAAACGAGGTCTGATTAGTAACACTTTAAGATGTGAGATTCAAAAACCTGGAGCAATTTTAAAACTTCTAACTTTCCCCATTTAAATGAACATAGGACAGACGTAGTCTCTTTTTGGCTTCCCAATAGATTTACTAATAGTGTTAGTAATAAACTTGGTTTTGTATATAAAATTTCGTTCTGTATATAAAATCAGCAGTTTTTCAACTCAATTATCACTCAATTTAGTCTTTTGTTGTATACTCCTTAAAAATGCTTTTATTAGCTCTACTGTAGGTTAGATTACAGCTTTGTATGTCAGTCTTCCAGAGTCTATAGTAAGTTACAGAATAATGTTGAAGACTGTTCAAAATGATGCTAATCATCCTTTAACTAATACCTAAAAAGGGATAGTTAGTTTTGGAATTACAGTAACTTTAAGGCTCTTACCTTTGTGAATACAGAATTAAATAACTTAGCCCTTAACTTAAGCCCCTCAGTATCTCACTGCAGCCTGGTCCTGTAACTCGTTCACTTAGATCTTCTAACCACCTTTTTTTATCATTACCAAGGACGAAGTGAATTAATTGAGGTGATTGAGCCTTTGCCGAGTCTGAGCTGAGAATATGTAATAACCAAACCTTTAATAATAGATCAGCTGATAACCTTGAATCTTTTAAGTGTTTGTTAAAAATGTAGCATTTTTATTTGCCTATTAATCAATAGTGGATTTTTTAAATATTACCTTTACTGCCTTTTCTCCTGGATGTCCATGTGTATTATTTATCATATTTAAATTTTCCGTTTTATTCTTTTTAATTTCTATTTCATTACAAAAAAAAAAAAAATGTATATTGTTTGGTTTTATTCTATTCTTAGATTTACTGTTTACTTTAATTAAGCCCTTTGTTAACTTCAGTTTGAAAAGTTACCATAAAAGTAAAGTTTTCTTTGATTTGATTTGAACCACTGAAGCTACATATTGGGAGACCAAAGTGCAGGTGTATTCATCACAGAAACTTAAATGTTTCAACTGAAATGATTGTAAAAGTCATTTGACTGCATATCAAACATGGACAGACCGTAACGCCAAGGAGAAACAGTGAGAGGAGAACAGCACTGCATAAAAGATTAGGACCTAACAAGTCAATGATAGACTTTACCACTTCCCAGGTCGTTGATATTGACATAATATTTCGATTATTCCTGTATTCGTTCTATATGTTGTTCACTGTGTATGGAAACTAAGTATTATATTGTATTAATTGATTTATTCACAGCCCCACTGTTTACAGGAATGTGGAATTCAATCAGAGTTGGCCTCATAATGTCTACTTGATTCCTCAATACTGCATACTTCAGGACATGTGACTTGAAAACCATATAAATGCTGTCGTCTTTTAGGAAGTACCAATTCTTAAAATACAGTTATATAATTAAGGAATGCTGAGAGAGGCAGAACACATACAGTAGATAGCCTGGAGTGAGATTAACAGTATTCAGAAATATGGATGGCAATTAACCTAATCTGCATGTCTTTGGACTGCGGGAAAAAAAACACATCAAGCTCAACAGACCCGAGGTGGGAATCCAACCCTGACCTTGGAGGAACAAGGCAACAATGTTAACCACCATGCCACCTTGCAGCCTAATCACAGTGCTGATAAGATAAGATATACCTTTATTTGTCCCACAGTGTGGAAGTTTCAGCAGCAAAGAAAAATATGCAAATATAAAGTTTTCCTATAATAATTTGCATACATGACAGGTTCATGTCAAGGGCCCTATTTTATTACCACTTATTGAGAAAATTTTAGAGTTAATAGAAAAAGAAAAAGAAAAACAAGTGCTGTCTGAAAATCACTTTGAATCCAAAATATAAAACTAGAATTAGACACCATTTTAGGGCCCTAAATTTTTAAAAAACTTTTAAAAGCATTTCAGATCAATTACAACATTTTCTGAGATGTGTCTTTTAAGAGATAAATGAAAGATAATGACGTTTCCAAACTGCAGCATTCTGTGTGATTTGAGAGCCTTCAATCTATGGGTATTGTCTGAATTTCACAACAATATCAAGACAGCATGTGAGCTGCGGCTTTATTCAATCAGAAACCAATAAAACTCCAGAAACACCTAAGAATCAAATTTTTGACCTAAATTTCGTCTTTGTTCTGATACAAAGATGGTTGAAACATAGTGTTCAACTGTATATTGAAGTTTTTTCATTCTGTCAAGCAATACTGTCTATGTATCATATGTGTCTACAGCATGAAAGGTACAAAAACTGCTTATATCTCACTTACAAATCACACAATTCAAGTTTAAAAAGGTTATACATCATGATCTGCAGTAAGTTGCAGTGTGTGGGCATGTTTTTTTAATAAGGAAAATGTCTGCACAAGGACAGGAGTATGTGCTTTTGAGTTTTGGCCTTGTGCAGACATTTGGTTGGTCTTCATGGGGTAAAAATAGTTTTTATAAATGTATTTTTTTTTATAAGAAAAAAATTCAGATTCAGTGAAAACTGGTATGACAGATTAATAATAGCTTGCAAACCTGGAATGTGTGACAATACAACTAATTTTAGACAACTCAATACTTATTAGGCTCTTTAATTCATACAATGCACTTTCAGGCAAATTAAAACCTCACTTGGACTGAAATATCTGTAAATGGGAAGAGGGAGAAATGTAATTATAACTGGTGTAGCTCTGGGATTTCAGTACCAGCCATAATTGTGAAAATTGTATGAGAATGTAAATCACCATCATCATCATCATCATCATCATCGTTGTCATTATCAGAACGGCAGTACTCTTTATTCCATTTTCCATATTGCCTAAAATGTTGGATTTTTGTACTTGGGCATTGGTTTTGTTGTTTATTTTTAGTCTTGACTAAGAGTTCATAAATATAAAGTTGGTGTTGCGTCCTTTCTCAAGTCCCACAATGATTACTTCCCCATTCTAAAAAGAAAAAAAAAAAAACATTGCATAATAACTGGCAAAATGCACGAATGAACCCAATAAGCTCAACCTCAGAAAGGATTTGATGGTTTTTAGTCTGGATCTTGAAACTGTCTTGCCTTATTTGGATTTAGTCTTGAGTTGGCCTCTCAGCCCCCTTAAGCCCTGTCCTCACTCAGTCTTATCTAATCCTGGTCTTGGACTTGTCTTGGACTTAATCAAAGCATGACTACAGCCTTAGTATATAAATTAAAAGTTTGATGGAGAGATGTCTCCATTTTGGAATTTTTTTTTTGAGAAAAACAAATCATGTAAGGAGTATTGCAAGCTGAGAACATTTTGTGCATAGTTTATTTGAGTCTCAATGGTGGTTAAAAAAAACACAAATGACAAAATATAATATCAGAATTATTTTTGTTATATCTATGTGAATTATGTGTGATTTTGCATAACATATACTGTATGTCCATGATTGTATAGATCATAATAAAGTTCAGAAGTCATTATTTGAGAACAGGATGCAGTGGACATAACCAGACATAGTGAACATAACAGTTTCCTTCACACAATGCGTGTATCTTATATTTACTGTATAAGTGATCATGTATCTTGTGAATTGTATTGAATTATGTCGTGCATCCAACCATCCATCCATCCATTCATTCATTTACAGTAGGAACCTCTGTAGTCTAACTAAGGACTGCGGAGGCCAATGTTGATTACCATTATATTTATCCCTATTCACATTCACACACTACAGGCAATCTGAGAACGACAATTATCTTAATTTGCACGGGGAGAATGTGAAAACTCCATGCACACAGACCCTGAGACTGAAATCGAACCCGGACCCCGGAGGTGCATCATGGCTCCCAAATGCAGCGATAGCTATGCTAGTGATAGTTCGAAGCTTGCTAAAAATAATATATAGGCGATGTCAAAGAAAATCTTTTATTTATAGGCAACCCTTTAAATATATTTCATTACACTTACATAACATAACTACAGTAGATCAGGCTTTATAAAAGACACCTGACATTCTAAGGGTGGTCGTGGATTCCCACGCACTGCGAGTGTACACCAGATTTATCACAGAGAAATGACTCGATGAGTAAGTTAGATAAAAAATTCAAAAGGTTACTATTTCAAGAGATTAATAATTAAACACAGGATAATCTTATCTGCAGTATATTTTATACATACTTCTTTGCTCCTTTGAATTTTGCAGGGTCTGCTGAATATTATTTAGTCTATTAGTTACTTAATAAGCTCTACAAAGTTCCTTTTTTCCAGGAGCAAATTTTTGTGTAATGCTGTACACATTCAGAAAGAGGGCTTCTTTGTGGGTTTAAAAATTAATTTGTTGTATACCTCATTCTGTTCATAGATTTTTCAGGTTCTATCTCAAATGTCTGAGGGTTGTTCCAGAGGGACGAATTAACATTTTATCTATATAAATAAAGAAGGATTTGTTTGTACATTGGTCAGAACTCGCTCTTTACTTTTCATATATTGGAGGACCCGAAACCAGTCTCAGAAAATTTTCGGTCTGTAGGTAAGTTGGAAAGTTCCATGTATTTATGTCCTCCAAGGTCAAAGGATCCTCCTCTATCCCGAGCTCTATCAGAAAAGGCTTGTTATATGAACAATGGAGAAGGTGAGAATAGAAGGGAGGGTCGTTAGAGAGTAGGGGGAGAGAGGGAGACTCTAATGAATACATGGAACCTTCCAACATACTGTACCTTAGACTGAAGAAGTTCAAAGAAACATATCTACTGAACAAAAAAGAAGTCCAGTAGAGATGACTCAATTTACAGATGACCTCACCTGGAATACTGAGAATCTTCACACACATACTGTATATGATACACTCTATTAATGTGTTGATTTACTGCGGTATGCGTAATGTAAGTGCAGCACCTCGTTGTAGACAGTGTTCATATCGTTCACGCAGATTCTCCAACATATCCTGGAATAAAGGTTGTTGCGCACTCCTGAAAGAGAAGATAATTTGCTTGCGTAATGCAGGCACACTTCTTGGTGGATCTTCACAGTTGAACACAACAACAATCCCCACAAGTAGGCATCAGGTGGCGTAAGATCTGGGGAATGGGACGGATATTGAAAGAAATCATTTTGCTACCCATTCCAAGTTGCCACCCATTCCTAACTTGGTCCCCATTCACAAGCGTAAATAATACTCGACCATGAATACTTATTCCTCCGCTTAGAGACCCATTTCCAACGACAACTGTCCAACACGACTTCCTCAGCACTACTGGGAACATGTGCACCTGGAGCTGTGCCTCGTCGACAAACGCACATGCGCGTTTGAGATGGGCGAGTTTCAGTACTGTACATTTTGGCGCATACCGTGTGTCAGTTGACACGGGGAATATTTTTTGCATTGAGAGAAAAATTATGCATGTGCTCAAGTTTAACGACTCAGTTCCTGTCTAGACTGCCAGATTTACTCACTTACTCACTCATCGCCTATACCGCTTATACGTCTCAGGGGGCCTGAAGCCTATCCTAGGATACTTGGGGCACAAGGCGGGGTTTTGGCACGAGTTTTGGCGCTGCGTTGGCTTACAGTGACCAACACGCTTCTCACCACTAGTCAAACCGCATAGGTGAGATAACAATAGGGGTATAACAGCAGGAATAACCAAGGGGGGCGGGTTATGGGGCGGAGCTTGTAGGACAACTATCACACACACACACACTAACGGAATCACTGCTGTCTGGCTCATGGATTACATAGATTCTCGGAATAACAGATTACATTTTTGAAAAAATTCCTAAATAACTAATTAAATGGCGGACCTAACACGTTAGATTAGTCGTTATATCAAAAAAGTAATCCAAGTACTCTAAAGCATTACCATGTAACGCGTTACATCCAATACTGCTGGAGACACAAGGCGACAGTACTAACCACTACACCGCTGTACCACCATGCCACATTTAATTGTGTAAAATTGTTTGATACTGAGTTTTTCAATATTGTGTAAAGATCACCGCTTTTATACACAAGCAACTTTAAATAAAGTAAAAGGCAGACATGTCAGCCCAAATTTAGAACTAATATAAATTTTGAACTAATAATAATGAGCAACAAATTTATGAATGAGTACTTTCTATTAATAGCTTAAAATTTATTGCTGTTTTTTTTTAATTATTTTTTTTTACATTTGATCTTACAATCCCAAACACAACATTTCATCTTTATATTGATTCAGTATCTTATCTGCTTTAGCCCTATAAAACCTGACTAGAACACTGGCATTTGGGAAACACACCTAGTGGAACCCAAGTCGTAATTAAGGACAGTCCATAACCAGTATATTGGTGAAAAACTTAAATAAATAATAGACATGTGTTTTGTTCAGCAACAGCTAAATATAAAGTCAGCAGTGTGAGGTAAACCAGGATTTAGGCCACTATGATGGAAGGGTCACATTTGAAATTTAAACCTGATTCATGTTCAGTGAAATTGATGCTGACATTTTTTATATATATACATATTTTTATTTATTTATTTTTTAAGCAGAGCGTGTCAGGATGAAACAAAGTCCGTTGTTTTAAATTACAAAAGAAATGGGAAAAAAGAATCGCTTTGAGGCATGTAAATGGGCCACGTCTAAAAATACACGCCTCCCTGCTCTGTTGTCTGACTAATCCGTGCCAATTGATGAAGCACAATGTAATATTTCAGCTTTAATGCAGCTTTGGCTCGGCACATTGCTTCTGTAATCTTCCACACAGAAAATAGAAATTTTTACAAAATATCTTTGCCGTAATGAAAGCGAAGCAGTCATGACTCTGAGGTTTGGTTATGCCCTTTAGTTTGAGGTGATTTTGCAATGCTTTGTAATAGTGTTTAGGATTCCCCTATGATCTGATTGCACAATGTACAGTCTTCCAACTGATAAAAGATTCATTTGAAGTTTTTCTAATTAAAATTTAATTAAATTGTGTCCTACAGGAATCACATGGTCTCTGATGGCGACTTTATTTGAAAAGACTGCGGTTTGATGGTGATGTTGCTGCTCTTCAGCAGGCTGCGTGAAAGGAAATGAAAGCTTTTTTATTTTTTTAAGAGAAATTAAAAGGACAGTTTGTGCTCTTTAAGGAAAATAACAACAAGATGTGATATAGCATGAACATGATAATTTTTCTATAACATGATATGCTGGTGGATTTCTTCCAACAGTAACGGCAATTTGATAACAATTCTATTTATTTAAATGTTAAATGTATTTATGAATGAAGTTTTTTTTTTATCCATTTGTAAATTTAAGATGCATGAGATTTCATGTGCCGTTCGTACACATGCCGACACTATGAGTGCATTGGAATTTTTTGTGCAAAAGCTTTCAAAGGAGTCAGTGATAAAAAAAGATCAAATAAATCAAAAAATCAAAATCAAAAAATCTAAATATTTATTGCATTCATAAATAGTAAAACTATCAGCCTATAACACAATATAACTATATCTACAAGATGGGTGAAAATTACCTAGGCATTAAAAATTGGTCCATATTTCTAATACAAATTTATTGAAACAAATTGTACTTTATTACATACCACATAACGTTGCTGAGTCTAGACCTGATCATAACCCCGCCTCCAGAGGCTTGTACAGTGGGCACTATGCAAGGGTGCATCAAGGTTAAAGGAAAAAGCATGAAGTGACACACCCATCACTCTGGAATAGGGTCAATCTGGACTCATCAGATCACATGACCTTTTTCCATTGCTCCAAAGTCCAATCTTTATGATCCCTAGCAGACTGAAGCTTTTTTTTTATTACTCTCACAATTTGTTTTCTTATTGCCACACAGCAGTTTACTCCCAATCCTATGAGTTCTCATTACAATGTATGTGCATGAAAATGTTCTTATGGTACTTTCATTATTAAACATTTCTTCTGTTATTTTTTTAAACATACCAAGCGTTTAAGACATCAAGATTGTTTTTCTGGCCAAATTTCTTCTGTGAAGTTGACGGTTCAGCACTATCCATCTTTGGACAGCTCTTAATCAAATTCCAGCAATTTCAGAAACTCCATTAGTTGTTTTCTTTGATTGATGCAGGACAATAATTTGACCCTACTGAAACAAAAACTTTTTCTATGGCTGGGTAGTGAAAATAAATTCAATATGACTTGACTGTACTGTACATGAACAGCACTTTTAAATTAAACTCATTTTTTTGTCTGCCTATGACATATTTTGATATCACATGTTTAAGAAACCAAGGAAATATCTCGCACCAAAACAACATGGGAAAGTTTTTATTCAAGTCACCTTTAAACATTTCTAAACTTTATTACATGTAGGAAAATGAAAGCAAATCTTTAAATTTCATTCTAAGTGTATACCTCCTCCTTTGTGTAGCCATACAGGAAAAACCTCTTCTTCAAGGCCATTCATGAGGTCCGCGTTGTCCCAGCCGACATCCTGGGACAAGGACAGTAAGAGCAAATTGGGGTGGTGCTCCATGGGGTGGTGTTCCATTGATACTACATGTTCTATAGGCATTAAATATTGCCTAATACACCCTGTAGTACTGTATATAGTACTATGATATATTTTAAACATGATCTCCAGATATCGAAATATTGCACTTCTTTAAATTTTCAAAGAGCATTTTGCTTTGGGTTTAATTGCACATTTGATATCACCGTTTTTATATTGTTCTTTCATAATAAAAAAAAATGAAGGATAGTAGCTCAATCTTATACTGGATGCATGTGCACTTGTTATAACAGTGGATCTCTTTGCTTTGTTTCTTTTTTCCATCAGTCTGACTGTGGCTGGAAAGAAGCTGTTATAGAAACGTGCTTTGTGTGTGATTATCGTGTCCGGTCTGCGGTATCTGAGGTTATGTGTCGTGGGTTCGTGCATGAGCAGATAGTGAGCTGGATGTCCCTGAGGATACTTTGTGCTTTTTGTTTCTGCAGCGTTGTGTGTATAAAGTGACCACAGCAGGGAGGTTTGATCCAATTATCCACTCCACAACCCTTATAACTCTTTGGAGAGCCTTCCGTTATATCTGGGTGGTGTTTCTGAATCAGACAGTCAAGACTTTTTAGGAGTATTGTAATTACAATAAATCCTAAAAACAGTTGCTCTCTTCCCAGTTATTTTTCTGTCTCTCATTTTAAAAAAAACCCACTGAGACTGAAGACTCCTTCCATAAATGATAAATAAATATCTCATCATATGAACAATCACTTTACCTTTTTTTAAATAACAGCATAGCAAATTTCATATTTTGTTTATTATTAGCCTTAGTATATGCGGCGTGCTCACCATACATCGTCCCAAAACCTTGTGCACAAACTGTTACTATAGAAACAATAAAAGGCTATATTTTAAAGAATGACTGCATTCACTTTAAACTGTAATTTACCTATTTTTAGAGTTGCTGTTATGCAGAAAATCAATCAACACCTTTGCAGAAATCACTGGTGCTGTGGTATAAATAAAGCATCTAAATCTTACAGCCATTAGAAGGAAAGGTGAAAGTGTAGAAAGAAGTGTGGAGTGTGAAGCCGGAGAAGCTGGGTGAGATATATAAAGAGGTGAGACTATGAAGTGCTTTAAATGTCAGGCGTAGCAGCCTATACTCATGTCAATAATAACTATATGTTTTATTTATAGAGAACCTTTCAACAACTCAAGTTAACTCCATACTGCAATCACTACAATTAAGCAATTAATATACACACAAAAAGTATAACATGAAATGCATAAATGCATAAAACATATAAAAGCAAGTAATTAAACAAAAAAGGTAAACAAAAACTGAATTAAATACTGGCTTTAACGTGGGAGAGAATGCATTATACTGTACACTGCTTGGATTAAAAAAGGAAAAACAAACACCGCTGTTTAATAGTGAATGTTAGAGCATTTACACAAATGCAATGTAATGAGATCTCATCGGGGGATTGGGACTAACTAGCTGTGTGTCCACAAGATCAAATCACTTTCTAGTCAAACCAATCAGAAAAAAGAAAAAACTTTGATTTGCTAGAGAGCATTAGGATTAGACTTTATAGCAATGGGAAAAGGTCATGTGGTCTGATGAGTCCAGATTGACCCTATTCCAGAGGGTTTCCACGTCAGGGTAAGAAGGGAAGCATGCTGTATGAAGCGATGTTCCCATCATGCATAGTGGCCATTGTATAAGCCTCTGGAGGCGAGGTTATGATCTGGGGTTGCTTCAGTTGCACAGGTCTAGACTCAGCAATATTATGTGGCAATAAAATGAAGTCAGCTGATGACCTGCATGTACTGAATGACTCTGCACGTCTCTGATGGCACGGCCATATTCAGGAATCAGCCAGTGCATTGCGAACCGTGATCAAAGCTAGAATCAATCGAATGGAATCTTAATTTTATCATGAATGTACTTATACTGTAGAACACCGCAGTTTATGTAATATTGTTTTCTACATGTATACAGTATAAACCAGTGTAAACTTAAGTTACACCCCCCCTAACCCCCTCTAACCCCCCCCACCCACCCATCCAGTGAAGACAATATGGAGATTAAATGAAGTATTACAACTCACACTGGGTGCATTTCTTACATACTCTTACATACAAACGCGTCCATCCATTATGTGCTTGCCAGAATATTTTTTTGAAAATCTGGTGATGTGTGCACAGAGAGGATCAAAGGTGTTTGCAAGACTTCTGAGTATCTGCTCAGGGATTTCTCTTGATGTAGAATCAGATGTGACTTAAATCATCAGATAGTTCCTGAGTTTGTTTAAAAAACAGTTGGTATTTGGTTGTGAATTATTGGTTTAAAATGATGGAGTAGCACCCGTAATGCATCAATGGCTATGAACACACTTTTATATGGAGTTAACACAACATCGTGCACACTAACAGAGCAGAACCTCACAGACACCTGATCAGAAAAGTGTGGACATTTTATTAAAAAGATATGTTAAGTAAACAAGTTTTATACCATTTTTCAGATCTGATTGCTCAGTATATGTTGATTAATTATCTATAAAAGCAGCTTTGACAGCTTGTTCTAAAATGGATGCTCCACTCTCCGCATGAAGACGAAATATTACTTGAAAGTAGATGGTTATATGTGTCTTCATATCAGAAATGTCAGAAGGCACTCTGAAATTCTAGAATCTCAAAATATTTAGACATTGAAGAAAAGTAGGAAAAATATGTAAAAAGTGTTATGTTAAAAGTGAAAGATTTCGGGTTATGTAGCAGATGTGAAGATACGCAATTAAGTCACCGGTGTTTAATTGATTCATTTAAGGACAAAATTTAGTTGTGTACGGAAATGCAAATCAGTGGGAGATTAACTAGACTGATTTTAGGCGGAAAATCCTCTTGGCTAAAGCAATTACTGTTTTATTTTCTCAGCAGGGTATGAGTTAAAAAATTGACGTAATGATGTGGCTGAACACAAGCAATGATGAAAAGTGAAGCATCCAGAACAATATCTCTCTGCATGGTGCATTGGTGCCAAGTTCCTGGCCTTTAAGTCAGGACCTGTTGTAGAGACCATTCTTCAGAGACTCCAAAACAAATATAGAAAGTGAGAGAGCTTTGCCAAGGAAACCTTTGCAGTTCAACTCTCCTACCGTACCATAACCTACCAGACCAGATCTGAAGCTTCCACTCAGGATTCATCACCCACGTTAGAATCCTAAGGGACAAGAATGGTGATGACGGGTTAGAGAAGGCAGCGAATCAATCACAGTTAGAACAACAGATGCCATAGTGATGCGTAGAGCATCTGCAACGCCCTCGGCATCCAACAGATGTCCTGACTCATCTATTACAAACAATATCAGAAAAAGTCAGAAAAGACTCTTTCATGATGCGATGTGACATAATTAAATAACTCAGCAAAGCATAATTATTAACTAAATACAAAATTCGAGGCTACATCCTACATTTATATTACTAGCTGCTACATGTAGGTGTACAGTATACAAGCATGACTTGACCATACAAGTTACTAGTACCGTAATCTAACCCTTAGCCAATTTTAAAAAGATCCAAAATACACTGCCTGGCCAAACAAAAAAGTGTCACACTATGATAGCCTTTTAGCTTTGATCATGGTGCACAATGTGGTGTCCAGTTCATGTGAGAAAATCATTCCTCATGATCCCTGAACCACTCTTTCAGTCCTGGAATAGGGGAACAAATCCATACTGTAGATTTGACATCTAGGTCTTCAGCTGACGTCATTTTATTGCCACATAACGTTCCTGACCAACTGAAGCAACCCCAGATCATAACCCCGCCTCCAGAGGCTTGTACAGTGGGCACTATGCAAGGGTGCATCAAGGTTAAAGGAAAAAGCATGAAGTGACACACCCATCACTCTGGTACAGTATAGGGTCAATCTGGACTCGTCAGATCACATTTGTCCATTGCTCCAATGTCCAATCTTTATGATCACTAGCAGACTGAAGTCTCTTTAGTTTTATTACTCTTACAATTTGTTTTCTTATCATAACATTAGATGTTTATGAAAATCCTCTTACTTTCATTAATAAACATAGTTGGGATTTTTTTCTATTATTTTTTAAAGATGTAACTTCACCAAGCGTTTAACTAATTTTTTTTCTGACCAAATTTCTTCTGTAAAGTTCAGCACTATCCTTCTTTGGACAGCTCTTAATCAAATTCCAGCAATTTCAGAAACTGCATTAGATGTTTTCTTTGATCGATGCAGGACAATAATTTGACCCTACTGAAACAGCAACTTTTTTTATGACCGGACTTTAGAGAAAATAAACTCAGTATTGCTCGACTGTACTGTACATGAACAGCACTTTTAAATGAAACTCATTTTTCGTCTGCCTATGACATATTTTAATATCACATATTTAGGAAACCATAAATATCTTGCAGCAAAACAACATGGAAAAGTTTTTATTCAGGTTACCTTTAAACATTTCTACACTTGCCTAAACGTCTTCCTGCAAAGATCACGTCAAGTTGAGCAGTTTCTTTACACAGTGAATGTCACACTTTGATCAGGTAGCTGGATAGGTACATGCCATAGATGCATAGATATAAAACCTAAATCAATTCCATTTGTAATCAGATACCAGCTGTCAAAAGGTTGGTGATGCAGTGGTAGCTCACAGGGTAAGACTACTGATTGGAAGGTTGTGAGTTCAAATCCCAGCACTGCCAAGCTGCCACTGCTGTGCCTTTAATCCTCAACTGCTCAGCTGTATAAATATCACCTAAGGTGCTCTGCGTAAAGGTGTCTTTGAAATTATGCTTTTGCACTACACTCGGAATGAAATCTCTAAATTCTCGACATGCACACGTTGCGTACTTCAGTTTAGGGGATTAATTTTCAGATCTATGGATAATAGAAAACCTCACCACACAGGCTGCCATACATATGCTTTATCTTCATCTTCATCTTCAATAAGAGTTTATGAGTACAAGGCAAGTGTAAGTGCCTTGTAAGTGTTGCAGTGGATCCTGAACATGTCAGGAATACGTTCTGGACGGTACAGTATGTGGGTCAGTCGCAAAGCACCATGAACACCATCCGGTATGTGTTTTCGTAGGTCGACGGAAACCAGAGCACCCAGAGGAAACCCACACTAACATGGAGACAATTTGAAAACTCCACAAAGTGAAACTCCACAAAGTAACTCAAGCAAAGGATTATTCCAGGATTATTCTACACTAGAGCTACAACCAGCTTCAGGGTTTCCAGAGAATGGTCTGAAAAAGAAAAAAATATCCAGTGAGGGCAGGCCTTTGGATGAGCATGCCTTGTTGATGCCAGAGGTCAGAGGAGAATGGACTAGTTTGAGCTGATAGAAACGCAATAGCAACTCAAATAACATCTCGTTAGAACTAAAGTATGCTGAAGAGAATCTCTGAACACTCAACCTTGAAGCAGATGGGCTACAGCAGTGAAGCAGCACTCATGTCAGATAAAAACAGAAAACTGTGGCTGCACTTTGCATGGGCTCATCAAAACTGGATCATAGAAAACTCAAAAAATAAATGTTGCCTCAGGTCTGCTGAGTCTCGATTTCTGCTCCGAGATTTGGATGGTAGAGTCAGAATGTGGAGTAAACAATATGAAAGTATGGATCCATCCTGCCTTGCATCAGTGTTTCAGGCTGACGTTGGTGTAATGGTGTGGGGAGATTTTCTTGGCACACTTTGGGCCCCTTATACCAGTTGAGCATTTTAAGGCTATAGCCTTTCTACAGAGTATTGTTACTGCCAGGTTCATCCCTGTATGACCACGGAATAGCGCACCAGCTAAAATAAAATCATTTCTTGAACATGACAATGAGTTCACTGTACTCAAATGGCCTCCACAGTCACCAGATCTCAATCCAATAGGGCACCGTTGGGATGTGGTGGAATGGAAGACAAATCTGAAGCAAATACCTGCTGGTGTCATGTCAGTGTGGACCAAAATATCTCAGGAATATTTTCAGCACCTGGCTGAATCTACAGTGTGCCACAAAGAATTAAATCAGTTTTGAAGGCTAAAACAGGTTCAACCCAATACTAGTATGCTGTACCTAATGAAGTGGCCGGAGAACGTACACAAAAATGACATGAATTCTACTATATTTACTGGCGGATTCAGAAAAGAAATGTTACGCCATCAAGTGAGCACATATTTATCTTCCAGCATGCTGTACATAAGGCAAACAAATGTTTCAGCTCGGTAGCTCGCTTGCTGATCCCTGACCCAAACCAAAAAGAAAGAGTTGTTTTTTGTGTATTAGTGCTTAGCTTTGGGCTTAAGGCTACATCTCTGTGGTCTCTGAGCTCAGCGTGCAGACTCTCTGAATGTCCGTATGCTGGTGGTGTAAAATCTTGCAGCAAAAACAAAGGGGCTGAAACTATAGTGGGAAATATCGCAAGTCCTGGGGCGATGTGCTTGTTGTTGGAAAGCAGTGGTAGGACTGTAACAATATTATCTTTCAGCTTGACTCTGATACACTTAGATAATTTGTAGTTGCTGAGTCGTGCGTTGCGCTCGAGGGCTATGAGAAACACACTGCACTGTTAGAGATGTTATTTTCTTATTAAGGTATTGCTATATTGTGCCGGTGCAAGTTGAAATCTCATATGGATGAACAGAAATTCTTCGAAATTTCTGAATAGCTTCAGTACGGATGTATCAGCAGGCAGTGAATTGTCTGACATCACACACACACACACACACACACACACGTGTTAGAATAGACTGATTATTGTGTTCGGAGTTGTTTGTGTGATAATGTTTTTTTTTTTTTTATTAATTCCCAAATGACTCATTCTACTGTAGTGAGAAATATGAATACTTTCATTGTGAAGAAAAATAAACACTGTAATATTGTCTGCACTATATTCAGGATTTCTTTTGTACAACATTATAATACTTTGTCTGTATAATAAAATGCCCAGTGCTGCAATAACATCTACAGGGTCCCACTTATATTACAATTATGATCATAATGAAAGTGAAAAAATAAGGCAGGACTTACATGGCTATGACAGATCATATTGTTATACAGTACCATTATACTCACCATAGACACAGTATATGCACTAAATCCTTATTATTTTAATATTTAAAATTTGTTTCAGCGTCCACTATGTGATACATTTCCCCCAATAGCCAGCTTACCATTTCTACATTTACAGTATGGCATTTGGCAGACACCCTTATCCAAAGCGACTTAAATTTTTATTTTTATTTTTTATCTCATTGTACATCTGAGCAGTTGAGGGTTAAGGGACTTGCCCAAAGGTACAAGAGTGGCGACTTCGTGGTTGTGGGGTTTGAACCTGGGACCTTCAGAACCGTAATCCAATGACTTAATGCCTTACCCCTGACCAGTATTGTTTGCTGGTATTGGCCATTTAACTGTTATGTCACCTGAGGCAGCAGTACAAAACTTTTGTATCAATCAAATATAAAGTTGTATGAAGTATAAAGCTGGACAAACATAAACTAAACTGAAAATTCCTACTAGATTTATAAATGTTTCATTTGGAATTCATAAAAATTCCAATTTGTTCAAAGTGCAAATGTTTCTCTGCACAAAATTACTGCTCAAGATGGTCTCCATGATGCAATTTGAGACCATCAACTGCGACTAAGGAGATATTCAAAGAAGAGGATTTGAGAGATGGGTTCAACAATTATGGGTTCAACAATGAGTTGTTCAATACCTTCATATAAAGGAAGAGTTACTCCACAAACATTTGCAACTTGTAATATCGTCAATTACTAAAGCAGTTGTGCCCACTTTCGCATTACTTTTGGTACAGTCCACATATTTTATCTAGGCCAGATTTTTCTACATTAAAATGTCATATTACTATAGTCACTTGGCCTCATGTTTGTTGGATGTCATTAACATACAGTAGCTATACTAAAAGTATCTCAATCGCATTGAATCAGTGTAAACTACTTACATTAGACTGAACCATTGTAATCTACTATAAAACCAGACACAGCTATAATACACTGACTCCAACACCCAGGTCATTCAGTACATCAGCTGACTTCATTCAAAGTCTAGACATTATGCTTTCTAGCAAACTCAGGGCTTTTCCCCTGATTAACCTAACTAAAAGTGAGCTGTGACTTCTACTGTCTATTTTCTTATGATGCAGCTTCAGCACTATCCTTCTAGGATTTATGTGTTTGAGGGTTCTTAACCCAATTTAGTTATTTTAAAATGTCCTTACTTTCTTTGCTTGATGCAGGTCAATAATTTGACTCTTCTGAAATGGTGACATATTTTTGGCCAGGCAGTATATAATAAGCCAGTGAGATTCCCTTCAAAGTCACACTCAGCAATTTTACATTTGCATAATGAGATTTTTCCAAACTACAACATTGGTATATTCTTTTCATAGAAGGTGAATAACTTATGTTTTATCATATTTATGTTTCATTGACCAAATGTAATTTCCAACAAGTCTAACATTACTGTCATTTTAAGGTCATGCCTCACGTACAATATAACAAAATTACAATATGTTGCATTACTCTATTGTCTATATCAAGGTTATATTTTAGCTGTTTTTAGAATCAGAATCAAGTTTTTTGCAAGTATGTAGATTTTCACATATAATTAATTTGTCTTGGTTGTGTGATGTATAAAAATTATACATGCACTGTAAGCTATACATACAATAAAACTCTAAATTTGTACATTTAAGATTTTTGTGAAAAACATTATTTGGGGGGACATAAGATGAGTAATAGAACTAGTAGAATTTTCTGGATTTTTGTCTGTCTGTTTGTTTGTGCACGCATCACGTTAAAACTACTGAACAAATTTTAATGGGGGTTTCACAGTTTATATTTGGTCAAGCTTGAGGTAACATATAGACTTTGTTTCATCGCAATCGCTCAATGGCAAAAGAAGATATGCTAAATTTAAATTTAAATGGAAAACGCCCTTATATCATAAAAAACAAAACAAAATCGACCTTGAAAAAATTCATTAGTTCATCTCAAAATTCAACCAATGGTTCTGTACATTTTAAAACACACTTATGAGTGTACAATTAAATTCCCAAACAAAGTCCCTGGTACATCGAGTATATATATAAAATGTCTTTACAAATCTGATATACATTGTTGTATACATTAGCATGCTTTCATAAATAATCCAACCTTCATGTTTTTTTTACTATAACTACAGCCTTCACAAACTTCTCCTCAGCATTCTGTTTACAATCCTTAGATTCTTACTAAAAGTGTTTAAAAATGTTCTCAGTGGTATTAAAATGTTAGTTTGTACTTGATGTAGTTGCCAGAACTACTGGTACAGTATATGTTTAGTTTTAGTTTTTGTAAAACACGGTTGGTCTGAAAGCAGCAAGTGCTTTGTACATTCTGTAAGTTCTGGTGTTTTCAAAACACCTCAAAGGTGTAGAAAAACCTGGTTGGGCATCTTAGATCTAGGGCACACATTATTCCCATGAGCACAGCACAGACACCAGCCACCGTCTGAATGTGCTGGAGCATCTCACCTCCTTCAGTCCTACTTTTTTTGTGGTTGCAAAAGCTCACGACCCTCTCCTTGTATTATGGATATCCCCATGAACAATAGTGACCGTTTCAAGGTGTAGTAAAGTCTAAATATACTAAGTTCCAGAAAAAAAACAAGGAATACGTGGAATCAAGTTGAAACATAACTAAAGAAGGCATCTGGTGAACATGTGGACAGTTGAACCTTAAATATGTATGATGAAATACTGTATGCACTAGTAAATTTAGGAAAAAAGAAGACACTCTTATGCTGAATACAGGTTCTCTCTTTGGTATTTTCTATCTATTTATTAAAAAGTATTAGGTATACTTCAGCACTTTTAGGTATATTTTAATTAACCTTTAAACCAGCCTAAGAGTTCACATTTTAAATGAGAAATCATTAAAGGTTGTTGGCAGAAGTACGTATATTGAAAAGCAAAGAGATTATGTTGAAAAATAATGTCTTTTCTAAAAGTTACAGTAATTCAAATAAATTCTATAGCCAGAATGCGGATAATTTTTGACTCACCCTTGTTCATTGCATTCATTCAGAAAACGGCTTGGACTTACAGTCCTCTTGTCCTGTAAATAACCTAGAGAGCATTCAGACACTCCATCATGCGTGTGTTTTTGGGCCTCTTCCGATCGACAGGTGATTGGCAAGCGTGTCGAAGTTTAGCGGACAGACGTATCGGTTCACTCGTCAGTTTAAATCTACAGTAACAATTTGGGGGCTCGTTACTGTATTCAGCAATTTTAAACTTAACACTTTGCTGTCAAAACTATATTTCTCTGACACCATTTTAGAACCAAAGTGCATTCAAGCTCCTGATTGGCGCAATTGAAAAACGTTCACCATGTTGTCAGGAGACTGCTTATCTTGTTATGCCAAATTCATGTTATGCCAAGGAAGCAAAATTGCCTTTGCTCTCAGGGTGGGCTAGATTGCATGTTCTCTCTCTGGCCTATCCCCAATCGTGTGTAATGTGAGATCATCTGTGCGGATAAGGGCAGATAACACGTCCTAACCTTCATTCTCCGTGGTTGGTAGCTTGAACAGAGCTGGCAGATGGGTAGATACCAAATTGCAGAGACAAGGTGTGACAGCCTTGTCTTATCCTACCCTGTCTGATCTCAGAACCTAATCAGGATTGGGCTTGGTTAGTACGTTGATGGATGACTGCCTAAGAAAACCAAGTCTGTAAATCTGGCTCTTCTTGCCCTCGAGACCTACCTGATCCACCCTTATTCTCTAATTCTGCTTAGAGCCGTCTGTGCTCATGACTCTGCCGCTGTGGACGGTCCCACATGTATCTTTTAAATATTGCACTTACCATAAAAAATGTATAGCCATGCTTTCATAGATAATCTTGCCTGGATACTGCTTTGTACACAAGATCTGCTGTTTTAAGTATAAACACTGACCTGTGCTGATTTTAAATCTTATTATTTGGCACCACGCAGAAAATGACTTGAGACTTTGAGACTGGTTCCTCTCGATATTTCTTCCTCATGTCATTTCGGTGAGATTTGTTCTTGTTCATTAGAGATCTAGCTCTACATCCAGATTCCTGTAAAGCTGCTTAGAATGAGACACTGTCTACTGCTGAGCACCAAAAGCATTGGACTATTTCAATCTAGATGTTTTACTTTAGATGAAAACTGGATGCATTTTGGTTAAATATATGTTAAATTAACATTTAATTAACAGTGACATACGTCTCACGTCTGGTGGGAGTCACATACGTCTTGGGGGAGAAAATGCAGTCGTCAAAACTAATTGTAAGGATTATTTGCTTTTGGCTAAAACATGGTGCTAAAAGTGTTTATAATACCTTATCATATCATACCTTTACATTTTTCATAATACTTATCAGACAAAAAGAAACACATTTGCTAAATACAGTTTCATGCCCTTTTATAGGAAGTGTCCGTAAATTTTTAAAATTCAAATCTTTCAATAATCCTAATTGTGATTCAGATGAAACGTGGCCAATTTAGACTTCACACGAAAAAAACACAAACCTGAAAAAGAGTATTATTCTACAATGCAAAATTGTTAAGCTATTAAAACATGAATTCGACATGTGTATGAACACTTCATCTTTTTTGCTTTTTAAGCTTTTACCAAAAAGCAATTTAAGCAACAATTTTTATAGGTCTTATGCTTCAAAACTAAAATGTTTAGGGAATCAAGATTGGTCACTTCCATTTTGCAAAAGCTTCAGAAGTACAGTAGCTTCTTTTTCCAAACACATTTTCTATATTATATATATATATATACAGTATATATAACACACGCACACAAAAAAATGAAATCAGTACCAATACTGTGTTTTCTCAGAGTGTACCTGATCGAATCTTTCTTTCTTTCCTCATTCCAGCGTCTCATTTCAGTGCTGTATATTGAGCCTGTTTTCTCACTGAGGCATGGCGTCATTATGGCCATACAGCTTTTTTTATGGTATTGGGGTCAATATGGCTTTTGAAATTTTCAATTAAGGGCAGAAGCATAAGGCTAGCACACCAATTGCTTTCCCTTGAAAGTGATTTGATTTGCTGTACATTTTTATTACGGCCCATAACCGTCACGCACATTAAGGCCTTGATGGCGTTTGCAGAGAAATAATATTTCCTCACTCCGTGTTTTATGCATAAACCGAGTATTTTGATGGCTCCTCTGGGTTAATTAGCAGCGGAGACAAGACTTCAATTTTAATCATCAGAGGCGTTAATTAAACCTTGACATGCCAGAGGCGAAGTCAGCGCCATCAAAAAATCTGCTGCTTTCCACCAGCCAGCTTTCGTGTTTCTGCCCGTACAAAGGAAAGTACCTTAACCTTTTGTGATTTTTCCCCACAAGTCATTCAATTTTTCGTGACTTCTAAAGCAATGTGGAAGTCTTTTATTTGGTCTTGATTGGGTTTATGAACCGTTTCCTTTTTTTCCAGTAAGAACACCCTTTTTGCATTTGTATTCTATCTCCAGACTGGTGAATGGAATCACAGTAGTTCTTTGAACTAATATTAAAATATTGAACCTTTTCAGTTAGATAGCGACTTTGTCCCAGGCAAGTCTGCTTTACAAATCAAACATAGTGTAAATTAAAATGATTTGTAATGAACGAACCATACAGTACATGAGCTTCAGCAGGTGGTTTATAATGCTAATGTTTTTGTGTCTGGAATGTTTTTTAAATGTAACTTGAGTGGATTAATGGTGCACAATGTGGAATAGTGGGTTGCACTGTGGGCACGTGCCTCCAGGGCTGAGGGTTTGATTCCCGCCACAGGGTCTGTGTGCATGGAGTTTGCATCTTCTCCCTGTGCTTGGTGAGTTTCCTCTGGGTGCTCCGGTTTCCTTTCACAGTTTAAAGACATGCAGATTAGGCTAACTGGCACGCATATGTGTGCCCTGTGATGGATTGGCACCTCATCCATCGCTTCACATGCATATGAACTTGATGAACATCCAATTCTTAATCCATAGGGTTTAATATGATGTTGGCCCACCATTTGCAGCTATAACAGCTTCAGGTCTTCTGAGTAGGTTTTCACAAGTTTTAGTAGCGTGTTTATGGGAATTTTTGTCTATTTTTCCAGAAGTGCATTTATGAGGTCAGACTCTGATGTTGGACAAGAAGGCCTGGCTCGCAGTCTCCGTGCAAATTTATCCCAAAGATGTTCCTCCACACCAAACCTGGTCATATTGGAATTAAGGAATTAATTAGGAATTAAGGGTGCAGCCCTCTCCTGGCTCAGATCCTATTTGACCGATCGTTATCAGTATGTAGACTTAAATGGT